>APFE030549196.1:0-37819 GCA_000404065.3 Pinus taeda | reverse complement strand
GGTATTGAGGAAAAAAGAGGGACCGAAAGAGGGGGATCACAAGAGGGGGGTAGAGAGATAGAGAGGGAGAGGTAGTGAGGCACGGAGAGGGACCGAAAGTGGGGGAGCACGAGGGGTGCAGAGGGATATAGAGAGAGAGCTCAGAGTAGTTAGGAAGAGAGAGGAGTAAGGGAGGGAGAGGGTTATAGTGAGAGAGGGTGTGAGTGAGAGAAAGGGAATAATATAGATAGGGAGAGAGGGAATAGGATAGGGAGAGAGCAAGAGAGGGAGTAGGACAGGGAGAGAGAGAGAGAGGGAGGGAGGAGGTGATGTAGGGGCTATGAAAGTGAGTGAGTTCGGGAGAAGGAGGGAGAAGTGGATAGAGACAGGGACAAGGATAGTGGGTGCGGGAGCAAGGGGGGAGTGAGGGAGGGGGGAAGGAAGCAAGGGTGGAGTGAGAGGGAGTGCAGGAGGCAGTGAGAGCGGGAGAGAGGTAGTGAGGATGGGAGAGGGAGCATAAGAAGTAGAGCAAGAGAGGGTGACGAACGGATGAAGAGAGAGAGAGAGATGGGCATAGGGAGAGGGGAGAAGAGAGAGAGGGGGGTGAGGAGGGAAGAGAGGGGAAAGAATGGGAAAGATTGAGAGTGGGAGAGAGGAGGTGATGTAGAAGAAAATGGAGTAAGGAAGTGAGGGAGATAACGAGATCAAGGAAAGAGAGGGAAAACTAAGAAATGAAGAAAAAGGGAACAAGAGAGGTAGAGAGTGAGAGAGCAAGAGAGAGTGTGAGAGGGTGACGTAGGGGGTAAGGGAATGAGGGAGTGAGGGAGAGGAAGGGAACATGGGAGGAAGAGAGGGACAGGCTGAGAGGTAGTAGGAGAGAGATTTTCCTAGTGGAAAGAAAGAAAAAATTGTAGGCTAGACTTGGAGGTTCAGATGCCAATGTATTAGAGTTTATATCTAATTGACTTCTCTAAACTTTGAGGAGCTCGGGGGGAGATGATTGGACGTAATAGTCAATTTCTCATTGGAAGGGTGGCGTGGCCTCACTTGTAAATTTTTGGTCATCAAATAGGAGATAAGTGTTATACTGGTTAAGGCCTTGGATTTCCTATTTTGTTGTTTCTTTTGTTTAAAAAAAAGAACTATGAATATTTCGGATGAGAGCATGAGGGTTTCACAGGGGAGCAATATCATACCACGTCGGTACATATTGGGGGATATTTATTGAGGAAGAAATGACATAATATATTGGGGTATATATAAGGGGTAAAGGGTTTTTCTATTGGAAAATATAAAAAATGTAGCTTAAAGTTAATGAAAAATAAAGTAGTATAAAAAATGTTAATGAAAAAATGGATACCTAGAATATCTAGTGAAAGTAGGGGTTTTCTAAATTGGGAAGATGTATTGGGTTCATATTGGTAGGAGGTTAACAGTCGTGTTGTAGCAGCTACAACACCCTACAAAATTTTGGGCCGCATCCAAATTTCGGAGCCTTCCTTGGTTTTTCCTTTGATGGTTTCAAACACTCGAGTTCATCCCATGAGCTCTTCTCAAATCTTTTCACCTTTTTCTCTTGTTTGACCAGCGGTCATCTTTCGGCATGTTGATTACTTTGTCATGCTTGTGATCTCATTCTGGTGTGTTTGAAGGTTTGCATTTGTGTGTTTGGGTTGTCTTCACTATGTAAACATTCTTCGCACTCACACACAAAGTTGTAAGCATTGTTACGCAAGTTTCATCTCGAACATGTGAAGGTCTATCACAAGTGTCACACTTATCGCTCTCAACTCCAAGAAAGTCCAAGAAAGTCTCACTGAGGGCATGTTTCATCTTATTGTCATGATGGTCTATGTTGTCTCGTCATCAAGTATGATAAGTGTATGTTCACAATGTGAGTCTGCACAATTTGTTTTGTTTTGACACTTAGTCATTTTCCTCATAATCTACCCGAATGAAAAACCCTATTACACTAGACCCCGACTAAGGTGCACCGCACAGTCTCAACCCTCAATCACCCTACTCTACTACCCAGAATTACGAAGTGCTTGAGGCTATCCTTTAGCTCAACTTCACTACGCAATCCCGAAGGTGAGCAACCTGTCTGCCTCCAAGAATTGCGCAAAAAATGCCTCCCTATCCAAATGAATTATGAATTCCTCAAGCATAGTCATGAGCCCTACTCCTTGCCTTCCAAGATCCTTCACTTCTCTAAGACCTTGGTCTGCACTGTTCCCCAAAATTGTGCGGACATGCCTAGATGATCATCTACTACCTTCCTCTACACTGTTCCCTAGAATTTCGCATATCTCGCTAGATTACCCTTACTACCTTTCCCTTCCGTACCTCCAAAAACTACACAGAAATGTCTAGCAATTTCCCTACTTACTCTCCTAAAATATTTCCAGAAATTGAGGTGTCATGTTTAGAAGGCCCCTCCGCAGCATAGCTTTCTCTTCCCTCAAAAAATTGCAGAGACATCCCTAGCTCGTCATTTGCTGCCTTACTCTACCCTTCCTTAAGAAATTGTACAAAAGTGTCTGACAGTTCCCCTGCTAACTATCTAGCATTGTTCCTAGAGATTGTGTAGCCATGTCTAGTACTTTGTCTTCCCTCTAGAAATTGCACCAAAATGACTAGAATTCCCTCTGTAGCTTGCTCTATCTTCTCTCTGAAAACTGTTTAGAAGATCCCTCCCTCAAGATACCAACCTGTAGCCGACACTAGTGACTCTCACTGCGTAATCTTGCCTCCTAGTGATCACTCCGGATCTTTTCCTGACAGCGTAGGTTATCCTATCAGAATGCCTCATTCCAGCGTGAACTATGCTCTGCTCTGTCTTAGAGAGTTGTCCTTCCTCCCTATCACTTGGAACATGAGGACAATGCATCATGCTAGACTAGGAAGTTTTCAATTTGGTGTCATCCTGTCATGAGTGAATTGTAGGAACATGTACATTGGTAGATCATGGCGATATGATGACTTGAACCATCAAGCAAGAGCAAGACCATCAAAGTCCCCATGGCACTATTCCATGTGAAGGAGAAGGCAAAGCACACCAAGATAACATCCATCACTCGGCAACTTGATATGGACACCATAGTTAGCTACTACATGTCAGCAGTGTCATGTCGAGTTGTCTCATGAACTATCTTGGCCACATCACCATTATGGGCCATATCTGTTGTAACTGAATGTGATGTAAAGTGAATTCCAAACGATGCACACAAAATTTGAAAAGTCACGCCAGTTGAAAATTCATGGGAAGTTGAATATTCATGAGGGTAGTCTAAGTTTCATAAGGGTTAAGCATCACCCTTGGTTATATATACCCCTTCCACAGTATCGAAAAAGGAATTTTCACCTTGGCTCCTCCCACATATCCTTAAAATTTTGTAGTCTATTATTTGAGGAGCGAGGAATGGCTCCAATGTCCCACTACTTGGACTAGCGATGTATGGGGGACATATGTGTCTTGGAACTTTTTCTTAATTCAGAAGCTTGTCTCAGGATAACACATTTCCATGCATGTTTTGTATTCATTTCTAAGACTATTCTTTAAAAATTTGTAATGCATGTTCACTTAACCTGTACTAAGATAGTTGAACTACTTTAGTTATTTTAGTACTTACATTGTTGAAGATGTGTTGTATTGTTTATCATTGTTCTCTCATTTGTGTGGACTACTCCACAGCACATTAGATAGACCATTCTTGTTTTCTTGGCTATAACATCCCTCACCTCCATGTGGGCTACTCTACTCGATGGTGTATGTGTTTTCCTGTGCATTTTGGTTTTAATGATATATGTGTCTAATGTGGACTACTGTACATAATGTTGGACAAACCCTTGTTGTTTTTGTGTGTCTCTCTCTGGGTGGTACTACTATCTTTCATCTACAGGCTCACTTTTACCCTCACCCTTACAGTAAGAGAACCTGGGCACAAGTTACATTACGCACTCACCAAGCATACTCACCTTTCTTTTTGAAGTTACAAGCATAACACTCTCATGTGATGAACAACAAGAGCTAAGGCAAATCTCTAAGATAATGGAAACTAGGCCATTATACCAGATGGGACTCCTACACCAAACCTTGTGAGGTGTAGTTTGAACTTCATACCGGGGAGATCCCCTTTGTTTGTGGGTCCAGCACCATCAACAAAATGGCGCTAGAAGGAGGGCTAGATGAGAGGCTGTGCCCGTAGAGTTTGGTTGAATCTCTTATTTAAAATGATTCTTCCTAAAATCATAATCCCGAGATGATTTTCTAAATAGTTTAATTGTAGCAACCCTACGGAACTCATTCATGACCTGTCTGAAAGTAAGTTTGATGGTGAGGGTGAATCAACTTTTTGTGAACATCTCTTTCAAGTTATCTTTCTATGTTTGTGTAATAGAGTGGAGTCTAAAGATGTCATGGCTAGATTACTCACCCTCACATTCGAAGTTCGTGTTAATAAATAATGTCATACATTACACGTTGCTTCTATCCATTTGATTGCTCAGCTTACCAATATGTTGTGTAAAGATATCGATAAGTACAACCATCAAGATGTCTATAAAAGAATATGTAATTTAAGAATGAAGCTAGATGAATTAGTTGAGGAATTTTTTGATTGGTTCCTTCACCTCTATTGCAAATTTCTCCAAAAAAAATTAAACTCATATTTATTGGGACAACAGTTTAAACACTTTGTTCATCTTTCGGTTTTCCTTCTTCCCCAACTCTTGTGGATCGTGAGGCACCTCATACTATAAAGGAGGTGTACAACACCCCTTTTTTCCTTGTCCTCCTCCTTTTCTGGTCCGAGTGTGGGTGCCCCCTTGTGGTGTTTGTAAAGTTGAGAAATTTGTGCAGCATGTCCCTAGCCCATGTTCTCATTTGTCTCCTGCTTCTATGGAGGAAGTTCCAAAATGGCTCACGAAGCCTGTAATGAAGAATCACTCCATTCCGCAAGAGGATGTCACTCTTCATAACTAAAGTCTCAAATTTGATCTGCATCTCTACCATCCTCCATCATCTACAAGCCATGACTCCTTGTACCATGACTCCCTTCATCAATCCATTACACCAACCAGTTTTTTGCATTCTCTTGATTCTCCAGCTGTTGACTCAAACTACGATCATGCACACGGTAGTCACATTACACAGGAAAATGACTATCAATCTTCCCTCTGTATTTCAAAATTGTACACATGAAAATAATGAGATTTCATTCTTGAATCATTATCAATATGCTAATCTTAGTGGAACATCCTGTACAATTAATTCTTTTGATCAACCCACAGTCTTGGCCAGTCATCACTCCCATGCTTCCATATGTCGTGATGATACCCAAGCACATAATGTGATCTTTTGTTTTCTCATGAAGTGCTAACTTAGATCTAGGATGTGCTCTTGTCAAAGAATATGTTCATATCAAAACTTCCTCATCAATTCACTTTCCCATGTGTCCCACCATTCACAATGAGTCCACATGCATCAGAGATATTCCATGTTCTCTTGTTTCTTCATCCAATGAGTTATCTCCTCAATTGAAACAAGGTAGTGACGTTGTCCACGATAAAATTGAAAATAGTATAATCATAGAGCGAACTTCCCATTCCTCATCATCCGTTGATGCGTTCCTCGTCCACTTCCTTGGTGGAAGTGAGTGGAGCGATTGATGTTGAAAATTTAAGGTTGTTCCTAGTTCAGTTAGTTGAGGGGGAATTTGGATTTTTATATTACTCCCCTCACTTCTTCTTTTCCGGAGGCTTAACTCCCGTAACGAGATAACTTTTGCCTTGGATCTCTCCTTTCAGATTTATACCTATAATTGTAGAACATAACTCTTTTATTTCCAGAATTAATTAATATTAGTCATAATATTTAACCAAAAACATCTCATCCGTATGCTTGAGAAGAATTGTTCAATAATTTATGACAAAGGCATAACAACTATTTTGTTTGTATTTTAGATATGAGTAATACAACCCTTGTTCATTTCTAATTGGAATTTTAAGCTTCTTTGAGAAATAAAGTGTCAACTATATATATTATCGAGGTAAATTTGTTATAAAATTATAAGGTAGACATGTCTTCATCAACATTGTGATTGTAGTTAGCTACTCTCATAATGAAGGATTTAGTATATATATATATAGCATATAATGCTCTCCGAAAATTTTAGGGGGAATATTTTAGGGGCTAATATTTGCAGGTGGACTAATTTTCCATTTTTTTCCAAAAAAGCTATACGCCAAGTTACTTTTTTTCTAAATACTATTCGCCCACATTTTATAGTATAAAATTATTTTTCCCTAAAATCGTCAAAATTTTATATAGACTAATATAAAATCATTAGAAATTTAAATATTTTTACAAAAATAGTGCCAAACATTTTGGAATATGCATGTTAGGGACTAGTAAGATTCACCAAGCTTTCTAAACTTTAAGATAACCGTCCATCCTTAAACTTTTTCTTAATGCTTTCTCATCTCTATAGTGCATAGATATTCACATGTATCCTTAGTAAAATTATAATTGAATGTAATTCATTTTCTCATATATTAATGAATCTTTTGAATTGCCGCTAAGTTCACTGGGTTTGATCTGAACTAAACTGAGTTTTTTATTTCAATGGAAATTCTTTTGTATACTTGAGATCGTCATTAAGTAAATTCTCCTAAAATTTAAGAGAACTTGTCTTCACTACTAGCTCAACCATCATGGAATCTAATTAGATTCATACAATGTTCTGCATATTTCTATAATTGTTGAGCAATCCTTCACTCTAATAAATATTTATATTCGTCTTACCTGATTATTGTCAATTTGATGCAACATTTATGTTGTTTTTTTTGTGCTATATGCTCCCGTAGCATGAAATACGATATTCGTAACTCTAAACATGTTACATGCATAAGGTAGAAAGTGAACGATTTCTGTTATAATAATTTATGTATTTTTGCGTCTTGCTAGCAGTTTCGATGTACTACGTTAAGGAAGTTTCATTCCTTAATATTTTTTGGTGAGTCATTTCTCATCACTATTTTTCTTTCCCACGATGTTTAAGACTACCATATATGTACTTCATCCTACAACATTTAATACTTCGTCTATAACTGATTACAAGATGCTTGATCTGTCCTCATTATCTAATTATTGTTTTCCTAAGTCCACATTCAATATTTGGGAACTCAACGCATATAAGCTTTCAATAATAAAACTTTTGACAAGATTATAAAAATTTCTTGTGATGTGTTCCCTATAATTACTGCAAGACATATCAACGATTTCCCTTATTGACCCGATGCAAATCCTGTTACTAATTATTTTTAAACATAATATTGCCACTCTTTGCTACTATAGCTTTTAGAACTCGGCTGGTAGATAAAAGTATCGAAAATAACTATCCAATATATAATAGCTCTTTATTAGTTAGGATATACGAAATTCAATTCAACATGGAAAAATATTGACCGGTAAATAATTCACAAATTTCGACATCTATGTGCTATTATTTTCAATAATGAAATAAATCACAGCCAATTTTAAATAAAATCACCGGTAGGGTACTTGGAATTTCACACTTTTTCTCCATTCAACTTAGAATTGTTTCTTCCAGTTCACCAATGTGTTGAGAATCTCTTGCGCTCCGAGCAATCAACCACTATTGTTGATGCCTTCTATAGTGATGAGAGTCTCTTGCCTCCCACCTTTGTTGATTGTTTCTATAGATATTTAATTCTTTTAGAATGGTTTCTTCTAGTTCACCACCGAGTTGAGAATCTCTTGCCGTCCGAGCAATCAACCACTGTTGTTGATGCCTTATATAGTGCTGAGAGTCTCTTGCCTTCAAGAAATCAACCACCTTTGTTGATTCTTTCTATAGGTATTTAATTCATTTCTTTCTTGATTAGGTTTCGTTTAGTGGCGTCATTTTTGTGGACATGTTTTTATTCACTTTTTTAGGTTTTTCCATCAAAAATCGTTTTTCTCTCGTATAGAGATTTTATGCATTTCCACTTTTAACATATTTCTCTCGCTAAACAACTTAATGGATCTTTCTTTCTCATCCATTAAGCTTATCTAGAATTTTTATCATGAAGGCATGACAAACATCTCATTTCTAGATTTCTCATTCGTAATTACAGACATCTCATTTATTTATTAATAAATATTAATTTACATATTTATTCCAATATTCCTCATGGTTTTTCGGTCCATTTTATCCAATATAGCTCAGCCAAACGAAAGAGTGTTGTAACAAACAACTGAGGGATATTAAAGTAAATTCCAGCTTAGAGTTGTTATAGCAAGTATCTCATTTTTTTTCAATTATTTTTTCTTTGGACACTGAATATTTAATTATATATAATATTGACTTTTTTATTTATTTAAACTAGGTAACATAGATCTCTAAAAATTTTATTTAAATTTTTCTTTGAATTTTTTTGAATTTTTTAGGGTTTAAACATCAATTAATGCACTTTTCACATTATAATTATTTTTTCATTTTAAAATTGATATGGAATTATATGAAGCCATGTGATATCGAAATATTTTATTTATGGCTCAGAGGGATTGAAATATTTTAACCACATTAGTTTGTAATATCAAGAATTATTTCACAAACCATAGTGAGGTTTTCATTATTTATGTTTTAAAATATTTTCAATTTAAAAAAAAAAAAAAATTAACATGCATATTCATATTTTTTTTATTAAAGCTCACATTTCTTTTCTATTTAGAAAATATTTTATCTTTATATTAAGAGGACACGTGTCAACTTTATATTGAGCATTACTTAAATTATAATGATTATGTTAATTTAGAAATATATACAATTAATTAAAAGGTAGAATTAAACCTTTAAATTATAATATGAAGACTTATAAATTTATTTTAGTATAATTATATGATGGAGATGTGTGATTATGTCCATGTTCAATTTAAAGTTGACACATATCCGATTTCAAATAAAAATAAAATATTATATAAAATGAAAACCAATATTGGCTATAATAATAAAAAAATATCAATAATCTCTACTTTACTATGGTTACTTATTGTGTGCATTTTCCAACCCAGTATGAGGGAGATGTGTGATTATGTCCATGTTCAATTTAAAGTTGACACATCTCCGATTTCAAATAAAAATAAAATATTATCTAAATAGGAAAGCAATATTGACTATGATTAAAAAAATCAATAATCTCAACCTTAGTGTGTTCACAAAATATTATCTAAATAGGAAAGCAATATTGACTCTGATTAAAAAAAAATCAATAATCTCAACCTTAGTGTGTTCACTTAATTTGTCGTTGATGTTACAATACAATGTGATTAAAATCTAATTGAATTTTCCTTATGACATAACATAATTTCATACGAAATTTAAAAAGAGATAAAGCAATTAAAAGAAAAAAAAGGGTGGAGTAGGATATTTAAACATTATACTCTTAAAAAATATTTAAGTTAACTACTTGAAGATATATATTAACTACTTTTTGTTGATATCAACATGACATATATCTATATATATAAAAAAGAAAATGTTAAAAAAAAAACATATTTTTATATTATATAAGAAAATATTCAATTCTTATTATAAACTTAACATGGTATTTATAAATATTCATAATAACAATAAAACTCATTTTGAGTCATAAATAAAATGTTTTAATACGAAGAAATTAGGTTATAACAATTTCAAGATATTTACTTTACATAACGTTCAAAAATACAATTTAAACAATGAAAAAATACATATATATAGAGAGAGAGTAAGAGAGAATTATTACAAATTCTTTGAAATCTATTAAGGGATGACAGGGATGCAACCATTTTTTTCAAATTTTGCACTCTAAAAGAGTTTTGCACTTGAAGACATTTCATCCCTTTTGGGACATGCTAGATCCTTGCTTAAGATGGTTCTATATTGGTTATTAATTATAGCCTTTAGGGTTAGCTCAATTAGTTGAGTACACATTGTTAAAGGAATTTCTTCTTAAGAGGTCATAACATCAATTCTCCTAACACCCTCGGGCCTAGGCTATATGGTTGAGTTGATATAAAAAATATAATAGTTATTAATATTACTCTAATAACAATGTTGTAAAATTCTTTGATTTTTTAGTGTAATTCATTTGGTAAAACATGTAAAAATTTTCAGTAAAATTTTATGAGATCTTGATTAAAAATAATAATATTATCATTAAAAAAGAAAAAGGGAAAAAAAAAATAGAAGCTATAATCTTTTGAAGGAAGAAAAAATATTTTTGGCTTTAAAACTCTATAATCATTTATCTTAGAAATTGTAAAAATAATAACACTATTGTGAAAATAAGAAACATTAATATAATATAAATTATTTAATATTAAAATATTTAACATAAATATTAAATATTCAAATAATAATATATAAAATAAATTTAACTAAATACTTCATTTAGTTATTTTATTTAAATTAGAAATTACATTAAAATAAAATTGAACAATTTTTAACTAAATAATTTATAATAAAAAAAATATATATAATATTATTTATTAAACAAAAAATATTATTGAATAAAATAAACACAACTTATTTTTATAAAAACATGAGAGATTTACATAAATAACAATAAATACATATTTTTATGCGGATTGTTTTCTCCTGTTCTTCTCTATGTTGTTCTGTTTGTACATGAAGTTCAAAAATGTAGTAGAGTGAGAACTCATAAATTTTGAAATGATACCATCTTTCTCGTCACCATGAACCATTAATTTCAGGTTTTCTTGTTTTCTAGAATTCTTCTCTGTGTTGTTCTGTTCGTGAGAACTCAAATTTTGAAATGATACCATTGAGAATCCATAATATAATCTTTTTATAAATTAATAAAAATAAATTGATTTACCCCAAAAAAATGAAAAGTAAAATTAACAAACTTAACCATATCAAAATAATAATATATTCAATTTAAAATAAGATTTATCACAATAATTATTTATTTATAGTATAAAATTATATGTAAATGAGTTAACAATAAATTACTTATATATTAATTAGTTTATAGTTTATTGATTTTAGGTTTGAAAATTAAATACAAATTAAATTATGGCACAAGTGGAACTCATGGATAATCATATCATATAATAAATTTGAGTTTGGATTATATATTTAAAATAATATAATAAAATAAAACTTAAACCACCAGTATGATTTAAGAAATAGGTGTGGTGGGAGGAAGTTTTGTTATTCTAAATTTTCTGTATTATAATTAAATTATTACACGATTTACTGAAAATTAATCCAACCGTGAAATGATTACCAGAATGTAATGATTGATTACAAGAACGGCAAGGGTTGTCACAGACAACCCTTCAATAGAAAGATATGTGTTTTATTGTCATTTGATTTCAATCCAACAATGGTGCAACGCTCTAACTGAAATGGTACGTGGACAGATGATGCGGAGTTTCAAAATCACAACATAGTCACATTTATCATGTATTCTATGGAAGCAATTGATAGAGGGGAGGCCTTTTCTATCTACAGTCATCGGGCACTCGATCTGAGCTGTAGATTATGTCAATTATATTCGACTCCTTCTGATGTTCAACCCAGGCTCACTTCATCCACCAGAATTTAGGTCTTTTCCTTCTTTAGTGTTGTGAATTATGAGGAGTACAAGGCCCTGAACGACGGAGACCGGTATTTCACTGCACACTGCGAACACTGCACTGCGTGTCCAGTTGACCACTGCGAACGTTGCTTCTAATAATTCAAAGCTTTGTGAGGGATAATTAACATCCATTTGCATTTTCCTATTTTGTTGAATATTTTATATTACAGTATTGCTTTTGTTGCCATGGTAGAATGAGGGAAATGGTAGTTGAATTCCTTAGGGCAACTTCTATGCAGTGATAAACTGACTATAATAACAATTAAAATATCAATAATCTTAACTTTACTAGGTTCATTTGATTACAATATTGTAATGACCAAATATTTTACGTAGATAAATTACTTATTTACTCTGTGGTTAAAGATAAAACAGAAATTACTATTTTCTTGAAGTGATGGGAACATTATATGTTTTAAATTAAATGAAATGCATAATTATGTGTGCATGATAATTTGATGTGAATTATTTCTCTTTGTGCATGAGAATGAAAGGAAAAACAGTTGCCAATGCATTAGGGGAAAACCCTAACTGTTTTCTCTTCTCCTTAGAAAAGGAGAAAGGAGAAAAGACCTTGGTTGTTTTTTTGAACAAACAGGAAAGAAGGCTCTGGGCAAGAGAGAGTAGTGCTACGTCTGGTGTGGACCAGATAGCACAGGCACAAATCGTGCTCCCTATTGCAGAGGCTGTGGCCGCCAAGGGATCGCTTGGGGGAGAGACGCAGTACAGATGACTGGTCTCGTGGCTGGGAGGATATCAAGCATCAAATAGCCTTCTACGGGTGGTAGAAGGGCAGAAGGAAGCAATCGAGATACAGGTAAGTATTTCGACTCTACCAGACCCAAAGATTGGGTATCGATAACAGTATGAATAGTTGATTATGATTATTTTAATCTTAATTACACTGTGATACAGTACTTGAAATTATTAAAGGTATTACTGTCCTTATATTATTCTGTACCAAATACATAAAGAAAAAGAAAGATAGAAACTGTTACTGAAAGTTATACAGAACCTGTACATTTACTGAAAGTTTATACAGAACCTGTATATTTATTAAAAGTCTAACAGAACATGTACATTATACTTTGTTCTTGTATTACTGTGAAACCTATACTATATAAGTCGTGAATAAGACAGGTAAAGATGGGTAGATTTAAATCCTGTACAGTTTATACATGAAAGACAGATCTAAATAAACAACCACGCGGGCGGTGGTTCATAAGTAGAACGATAATAAGGTTAGCAAGCAATAGAATAAAGTCTGTCCGAAAATGTTTAAAAAACACATCCAGAAAGCAGACAACCCATCTCTATATCAGAGACAGAGTATCGAAGTAAACGAAGCGGTTAACTGTCGGGTGAATCCGAACGGAAAACCCTCGTATTGTCAAGCGGCAGTTGGTAGATGACAAACACGAATCAATAACAATATATACATATATGAACCAAAGAATTGTCAAATTCACATAAGTTCTATTAACAAACAAAAATAGACAAACCCTGATAGCGACAGATTCACTAAACCAGTTCAGGTAAAACATCCCGTGATATGTAAAGAAGAAAGCATGATATAATACAAGAGTAGAATCCCAACAATAATTAAGTTGCGGTTCGGCAGCATGCACAGGTGGATACCACCTGGTAGCGGCAAAGCCACAGCAAGATGCCGAGGATTAAGAACCGAAACTTATTTGAGGAAACAAGCATCCGAAAGAATTTTCATTAACAAAAGAAAAGATAATTAAATAAATCAGTTGGGACCAAAACCCTGCATATACTATAATAACGAGTAATAGCAGAATGATTTGTTATTCCCCGGTCGAACCGGCCTTTCCTCGAAACCCAGGAGAACTTCTTACAGTAAAAACCCATAAAAACTGGATTAATGATATGGTGAGTTAATCTCAAAGAGGGAAGTCATCAATCGAATAATTTAAGTACAAATTAAACTATTACACCACGAAATCATGAACAGGTCGACGACCGAATAATGCAGATCTGATAATAATCATGGAAAAGCCATACAGGTACAGTAAACGACAAATATATTTACAATCTTTAACATTCGAAGGAATAAAACCGAACCCTGTCATTAATCATGAAAAACCCATATATATTACTGGAAATAAGTACAAGGAAACCATCATGATACGCTACCGACCGAGTCGGGGTTAAAACCAAAAGAAAAACTCAGTACGTGTGTCAAACTGTAATTCACAGTGAACGAAATCCTTATATACAAATCTGAGAACCGATAAATTCAACCAAATTCAAATATTGCTCTGGAGAAACTCGGCTCACACAATAAAAGCTCAGGACAACCTATAATCTAGGAAACCTGTAAATATTCCAGAGGAAATCTAGTGCAAAAAGGAGATAACTGTCATACGCCTTCGAATAGCAGGTTTAGCGATAGTCCTGGCAGGAAAAGATGGTATAAGGCGACAATTATAACAAAATCAATGACAGAAAGCCGTGAGCACAGAGGACTTACCGGGTCAGCTAAGGGGAGCAGACCTCTGCACATCGTCGCCTCTGCCATTACCACGCAAGCACTGGGACCTGCCAGCAACCAACAATGGGTTATCAATCATGTAAATACAGAAGAAATAGACTTACCATAAAAACCGCAACTAAAGATTACTTACCCTTCATGGACGCATCGAGGAGAACATCAACAGAGCTCGCCGCCCACGGTAGTTCTAGGTCTGTGGAGATAAAAATGGCGGAAACCAGATCGAAAGGGGCTATGGCAGACACTGGCGCAAGGAGCCGCTCTCGGAGAGTAGGAACAATGACAAAGGACTCAAAACATCTGGAAGTAAACCCTATATTCAATGCCGCCAAAACCCTTAAGCCCTCCACCGTCCGATCGTTGAGAGTAATCACGATCGTCCATTGCAATGACGATCCCGAGGGAGTGGTAACCACGCGGTTGCCATAAATACTCCAGCTACCGCAAGTGGATGACTGTACCGTAGGACAGCTGTCGGGTGTATTGTTAATACAACGCAGCGTGAGGTGGATTAAAGTTATAGACCTCCAATTTAACATTTTATGGTCCTGGTATAAATAGGATAATTATGGTTACATTTTAATTAAACCAACATTATATAACAACTCACGTTCCATGTCATTGTGTGCGTTGACCCGATGTTGGTAAGAAAACAGGGATAATAATTAAATTTTTTTTTTTATGTATGTTAACTTTAGGCATAGAGGGTTGTGACATATGGTATCAGAGCCCAGATACAGTACTGTGGCCTCTGGGCAAGACAATAATGAATAAGGCCCTGTAGTAAGTTAGTTAATAAATAATCATCCCGTTAGTACTCTTGAACTGAATTCTTTTACAGGAGTGAATTCTGGAAGCGAAAGTTATGAGGAGGGCAGAGAACACGTCCCGACGACCTGTAATGGGACAGGGCATGACCAGTGGGGACAACAACCCAGAGCTATGGGTACAACTTGGAGAAGAAGCGAGGATTACAAACCAAGCCATTTTGGAAACAGTACAGGAGCTGAAAAATGAAATGGCTCGGTTGCGAGAAGACAATGCTCGATTAACAATAGAGCAGGAGAGAATTTTAAAAAGCTTGTCTGACAGACAAAATCAGTTGCCCGCTAATCCTAGTGTGGAGCACCCAAGGATGTCAGAAGAACAGAATCATCACATACCTCCTGAAGGATCAGAAGAGCAGGAAGAACGTTCAGACAACGCATTCGAACAGCAAACCTCAAAAAGACAAAGGATGGAATTACAAGGGGAATTTCGCAAGATTAAGCCACCACATTTTGACGGAGAACATGAGGAAGCAGCTGAAGCACGGTTAATAAACATGAACAAATATTTCCAACTGTATGAATATGATCATAATCTTAAAGCACGACTGGCTATTTTCCAGTTGCAAGGAAAAGCTACCTTATGGTGGGAAGAAGTGAAGATTGTCAAAGGGGTTACTGAGCAAAACATAACATGGGACAATTTCCAAAAATTCTTCAAGGAGAGATATTTAACTGAACGCTTCTATGATGAGAAAGCCAGAGAATTTCATGACCTGCGATTAGGACAACAGACTATGGATGAGTTCATTACCCGTTTCACTTCATTACTTCGCTATGTCCCATATATAAGGGAGGAAAAGGCAAAGGTGCAGCGATTCGTTAGCAGTTTACCCCCGTACATGCGGGAAAGAATTGAATTCGATAATCCGAAATCGATGGACGAAGTAATCCGCAAGGCTAGAATCTGTTATCAGCAAGGCAAACAAAAGGGAGAAACTGCTAATAGGAAGTGGAGTGAGAAGAAGAATTTCAAGTTAACTGGAAACTTCAAAGGAAATCACAGCAATGGAATTAAAGGGACTGGTAAAGGAATAAATAACAGATTTGCGACAAAGACTGCACCCAAGTTCAGAACTGCAAATGAACCCAAGGCCAGTGAACAACCAATCAGGTTGGATAATGAAGGAACAGCAAGACCTCCTTTACAGTGTTGGGGTTGTGGGGGACCTCATTACATTAAGAATTGTCCACAGCGAAAGGGGACTGAACAGTTATCCCAGATTCATGAAGCTTCAACTGTTGGCAAAGTGCATAGGAGCGTACCCAGAATCAATGCAGCATTGGAGGATCAGCAGGCGGAGTACCAGCCAACCATGGTTGAGTTCGAAGGTAAAATTTCAAACCTTCCGATATCTGTTTTGATTGATCCTAGGGCCACGCTAAGTTATGTAAAGGAAAAACAATTGCCAGTGCATTAGGGGAAAACCCTAACTGTTTTCTCTTCTCCTTAGAAAAGGAGAAAGGAGAAAAGACCTGGGTTGTTTTTTTGAACAAACAGGAAAGAAGGCTCTGGGCAAGAGAGAGTAGTGCTACGTCTGGTGTGGACCAGATAGCATAGGCACAAATCGTGCTCCCTATTGCAGAGGCTGTGGCCGGCAAGGGATCACTTGGGGGAGAGACGCAGTACAGATGACTGGTCTCGTGGCTGGGAGGATATCAAGCATCAAATAGCCTTCTACGGGTGGTAGAAGGGCGGAAGGAAGCAATCGAGATACAGGTAAGTATTTCGACTCTACCAGACCCAAAGATTGGGTATCGATAACAGTATGAATAGTTGATTATGATTATTTTAATCTTAATTACACTGTGATACAGTACTTGAAATTATTAAAGGTATTACTGTCCTTATATTATTCTGTACCAAATACATAAAGAAAAAGAAAGATAGAAACTATTACTGAAAGTTATACAGAACCTGTACATTTACTAAAAGTTTATACAAAACCTGTATATTTATTAAAAGTCTAACTGAACATGTGCATTATACTCTGTTCTTGTATTACTGTGAAACCTATACTATATAAGTCGTGAATAAGACAGGTAAAGATGGGTAGATTTAAATCCTGTACAGTTTATACATGAAAGACAGATCTAAATAAACAACCACGCGGGCGGTGGTTCATAAGTAGAACGATAATAAGGTTAGCAAGCAATAGAATAAAGTCTGTCCGAAAATGTTTAAAAAACACATCCAGAAAGCAGACAACCCATCTCTGTATCAGAGACAGAGTATCGAAGTAAACGAAGCGGTTAACTGTCGGGTGAATCCGAACGGAAAACCCTCGTATTGTCAAGCGGAAGTTGGTAGATGACAAACACGAATCAATAACAATATATACATATATGAACCAAAGAATTGTCAAATTCGCATAAGTTCTATTAACAAACAAAAATAGACAAACCCTGATAGCGACAGATTCACTAAACCAGTTCAGGTAAAACATCCCGTGATATGTAAAGAAGAAAGCATGATATAATACAAGAGTAGAATCCCAACAGTAATTAAGTTGCGGTTCGGCAGCATGGACAGGTGGATACCACCTGGTAGCGGCAAAGCCACAGCAAGATGCCGAGGATTAAGAACCGAAACTTATTTGAGGAAACAAGCATCCGAAAGGCTTTTCATTAACAAAATAAAAGATAATTAAATAAATCAGTTGGGACCAAAACCCTGCATATACTATAATAACGAGTAATAACAGAATGCTTTGTTATTCCCCGGTCGAACCGGCCTTTCCTCGAAACCCAGGAGAACTTCTTATAGTAAAAACCCATAAAAACTGGATTAATGATATGGTGAGTTAATCTCAAAGAGGGAAGTCATCAATCGAATAATTTAAGTACAAATTAAACTATTACACCATGAAATCATGAACAGGCCGACGACCGAATAATGCAGATCTGATAATAATCATGGAAAAGCCATACAGGTACAGTAAACAACAAATATATTTACAATCTTTAACATTCGAAGGAATAAAACCGAACCCTGTCATTAATCATGAAAAACCCATATATATTACTGGAAATAAGTACAAGGAAACCATCATGATACGCTACCGACCGAGTCGGGGTTAGAACCAAAAGAAAAACTCAGTACGTGTGTCAAACTGTAATTCACAGTGAACGGAATCCTTATATACAAATCTGAGAACCGATAAATTCAACCAGATTCAAATATTGCTCTGGAGAAACTCGGCTCACACAATAAAAGCTCAGGACAACCAGTAATCTAGGAAACCTGTAAATATTCCAGAGGAAATCTAGTGCAAAAAGGAGACAACTGTCATACGCCTTCGAATAGCAGGTTTAGCGACAGTCCTGGAAGGAAAAGATGGTATAAGGCGGCAATTATAACAAAATCAATGACGGAAAGCCGTGAGCACAGAGGACTTACCGGGTCAGCTAAGGGGAGCAGACCTCTGCACATCGTCGCCTCTGCCATTACCACGCAAGCACTGGTACCTACCAGCAACCAACAATGGGTTATCAATCATGTAAATACAGAAGAAATAGACTTACCATAAAAACCGCAACTAAAGATTACTTACCCTTCATGGACGCATCGAGGAGAACATCAACAGAGCTCGCCGCCCACGGTAGTTCTAGGTCTGTGGAGTTAACAATGGCGGAAACCAGATCGAAAGGGGCTATGGCAGACACTGGCGCAAGAAGCTGCTCTCGGAGAGCAGGAACAATGACAAATGACTCAAAACATCTGGAAGTAAACCCTATATTCAATGCCGCCAAAACCCTTAAGCCCTCCACCGTCTGATCGTTGAGAGTAATCACGATCGTCCATTGCAATGACGATCCCGAGGGAGTGGTAACCATGCGGTTGCCATAAATACTCCAGCTACCGCAAGTGGATGACTGTACCGTAGGACAGCTGTCGGGTGTATTGTTAATACAACGCAGCGTGAGGTGGATTAAAGTTATAGACCGCCAATTTAACATTATATGGTCCTGGTATAAATAGGATAATTATGGTTACATTTTAATTAAACCAACATTATATAACAACTCACGTTCCATGTCATTGTGTGCGTTGACCCGATGTTGGTAAGAAAACAGGGATAATAATTAAATTTTTTTTTATGTATATTAACTTTAGGCATAGAGGGTTGTGACAAATACAATGTGCTTAGAATATATTTCAGTTTTATTTCCCTATGATATAATATAATTTTATAGCAATTTTAAAAAGAAATAAAGTAAAAAGAAAAAAAGGTGAGTAAGATATTTAAACATTATACTCTTCAAAAATATTTAAATAAATTAATTGAAGATATATGTTAATTACTTTTTGCTAATATCAATTTGAAATATATCCATATATATAAAAAGAAAATTAAAAAGAAATTTTTTTAATATTATATAAGAAAATATTCAATTTTTAATATAAAACTAACATGGTATTTATATAAATATTCATAATAATAATAAAATTCATTTTGAGTGATAAATAAAATGTTTTATTAAGAAAAATCATGTAATAACAATTTCAAGATATTTACTCTACATAACATTCAAAAACACAATTTAAACAATGAAAAATTACATAGAGAGAGAGAGAGTAAGAGAGAATTATTACAAAATCTTTGGAATCTCTCAAGGGATGAGAAGGATGCAATTTTTTTTTTTAGTATTACAAAATCTTTGGAATTTGTAAAGGGATGAGAGGGATGCAATTTTTATTTTTTTTTAGTTTTTCCCTCTAAGAGATGTTTGCACATGAAGACATTTCATCCCTCTTGGGACATGCTAGATCCTTGCTTAAGTGGATCTATACTCGTTATTACTTATAGCCTTGAGGGTTAGCTCAATTGGTTGAGTCCACATTATTAAAGAACATTTCTTCTTAAGAGGTCATAACTTCAATTCTCTTTGCCTAGGCTATATGGTTGAGTTGGTAGAAATGATCTTGAACATATAAAAAAATAGAATAGCTATTAATATTATTTTAATAACAATGTTATATTTTTTTTTAATTTTAGTGTAATTAGTTTGGTAAAACATGTAAACATTTTAAATAAAACCTTATGAGGTCTTGATTAAAAAAAATGTTATTCGTTCTTTCATTAAAAAAGAAAAAGAAAAAAAAAAACTAAAATGTTTTGAAGAAAGAAAACTCTATTATCATTTATCTTAAAAACTGTAGAAATAATAATACTATTGTAAAAAAAGAAACAATAATATAATACAAATTATTTAATATTAAATATTTAACCTAAATATTACAATATATCAAATTAAAAAATATAATGAATAAATTTAATAAAATACTTTATTTTTTTATTTTATTAAATTCGAAATTAAATATAAATATTAAACAATTTTTTTTAACTAAATAATTTATTAAAAAAATTATATAAATATTTTTTTCTTTAAAAAAGGAAAATATTGAATAAAAATAGCGCAACTTATTACATTATAAAATAACATGAGATATTTACATAATAATAACAAATACATAATTTTATGCCCAGTATCTTTTATTTCAAACTTTTCCCTAATTGGGTAGGAAACAACCAAGGGGACCATTAATTTCTCGTCACTATCGGCCATTGATTTCAGGTTTTCTTGTTTTCCCGGGTTATTCTCTATGTTTTTCTATTTGTACTTGAAGGTCAATAAATGTAGTACAAGTGAGAAATCAGAAATTTTGAAATGGTATCATCGAAGATATAATTTTTTTTATAAATTTATAAATTAGCAATTGCCCTGAAAAGTGCAAAGAGAGGCCGATAAAATTATTAAATTGGAATTGTTGAATTAGAAATGTAGTTTCGTTTGAAATAATAATTATTATATTAGATTTAGATGGTTTACATTTACATATACTCTTTCATATGGATATCATTTACTTAGATTTTATTTTTTCAACATTATTTAATAGTAAACCAAAAAATAGTCTATGACCTAATTTTTTTAATCTAAATCAATTATATTTGGAAGATCTTTGCCACAAATCAAAAAATGTTTTTTAGTGGAGTTGGGATAGTTGGGATTTGAAAAACATTTACTTCAATAGAAGTAATTAATATTATAATAATAATTTTTACAATCTAATTAAAATTAAATGTAAAAATGGAGTATTAAATAAACTCAAAATTATTAGTAATTATGTTAATAGACCTTTATATTTTTTTATAGGGCTTAGGAAATTATAAAAAGTTATTAAGTGGATGGTAGGGATTTAAACTCCATAGAGTAATTTAGAATACTATTTGTAGTATGCACAAATAAGAAGTTGAGATTTACCTATACAATAGCTATGATAACTATGTTCTTCTTCTCCTTTTCAATTAAATAGATTAATTAAAGAAAATCTCACATTAACAAGTGATGAATTTTTGGGACGTGATCTTCATAAGCCATGATATTGTAACAAATCCTATTTGCAAATATGCTAAAGTTGGGGTGGATCTCCATAGTTAATAATATTATTACATGTTTTTATAAATATATAATAATTATTATTATTTAAAATTATTTAAGATTTATACTTTGATAATTACAATTTATTTTTCTTTAAAATTTAGTGGTTATTTTTTTTTTAAATTGTTAATTTGGATGGTAATATATGTATATATATATATATATATATATATATAATTGAGAATTTTTAAACAATAAGTTTATTTATACATTTAAAATGTATTGTAAATAAGCAAAATTCAATATTTTGGGAAAAAAATTATGCTATAGAATACCAATGAAAATAGGAAAATCATTTCAAAACAATTATACTCTTGTCTTTATAAAAAATTCTTATAAAAACTTATAGAGAAACATCCCTGGTTTGAATCTACTAGAAAGCAAGTATATATTCCAATATTAATAACTTAATGTTTTTCAATTCCAATATTAATAATATATGAAGTTAATTGTTTCCAATTTTAATAGAAAGTCATGATAATGAATTAGCTTTCCACCATAAAAGTTGAATATGAAATTTTTTCATAAAAATTAAAACCAAGGAAATTATTGACATTAAAAAGAAAAATCACAAGATTGGGTAATGCAAATTAACTCACTTTAACTCCACTTTATTTCATATATATATATATATATCTGTGTGTGTATATATCTGTGTGTGTGTCAAAAGATAGTGCACATCAACAAAATCTATATGTGTGTTTGTGTCAAAATATAGTGAACATAAACAAAATCTCCAATCTCCAATGTTATTGATTTTGATATTAATTAAAATAAACAAGGCACTTTCATTAATAGAAACTAAATCTTGCATTTAATTTAACTATTGTTTTAATCGTAACATCATTTCTGATCACAAAATCCTAAAAACCACGACTTGACCATTGCTTCTCATTAAACTTCAATTATAATATCACTAAGCTTGATCAAAGCATTTTCAATACATAAACAAAATGGTAACAAGCTTAATTATTTCATTTTCAATCACAGAAGAATTATTAAAAATCCCAAGGTTTTGATTAAGCATTGATTTTGATTTGAATGAGGTCAATTAAGACATTTCCAGCCATTGAATCTTACAAACACCTACTTTTGTTTAAGTTTTGATTATTATGGCATTTTTAATCACAAAAATGAAATCTTATTTTTTTTATCTTATTCTTTTGTTGCCAGATTTTTGTTTACATGTCAATACATTTGACACCTCTCCTTACAAATACCAGGTGCCAAATTTGCAAACGATATGCATATCCTATGTGTTATGTGGAGATCACAATGAATCTAATAAAAACCGACTTCACTGTGTGATATATATTTTGAGAACCATAAATTTAGCATTCCAAAAGTGTTCAGTTAGTGAAGATTTAGTTGTTGCATGTTGAAGACTCTAGATGCTCACTTGAAAATTTCTCTTAGTATCACTATCCTTCTGTTGTTCATATTTTCTAAGTTAGTGCACTTCCAAATCCTCATAATTAAATGATGAAGATTTTAGAGTATTTTTCATTGCTTCATCCCTACACACATAGGAGCACATTTCTTCCAACATGAAAATGGGTTGTACAACCCAAGTTTGACTCAAATCAGAGTTTTGGCAGAATATATTTTGGTAGGAGAGTGATTTTGAGATGTCAGGGAAAGACAAGGAAAAAGTTTCGCAAAATTATTTGTAAAAAGAAGGTTATTAATGATTTTGTGACATCATGATGTCATCGTCATCACACTATTCTGAAACATCATCACACTATTTTAAAACATCTTCAATTTAAAGATTTATCATGTGGCCCTTTAGTGTTACTCAAAAATAAGAAAAACATACAAATTACTTTAAACATGTTTTATGTTTGTAATGTTCTCACAATAAAATAATAAGATTGAAAAATGTATATAACATTTACCACAATCAATAAGTTCAAAAGAAATAAATTGGAAATACAAATTATATTATTTGAAAAACATTATTTAACAAAACTTTACATCCACATTCAATTAAAACACAAATCCAACCACATTAAAAAAACAAAAACTTAACCCAAAATAAAAACCTAAACCTTTAATAAACCACAAATAAAATATAAACCACTCACAAAAAAAAACATTCTTAGAAAAAATGTTAACATGCATGTTACTTAAAAAATCAAAATCCATGTTTCATAACACAACTAATATTCATATAACGGTTGAGTAACAAGCTCTAAAATAAACAATAGTAATTGATGTAAACCAACTTTATCCTTGATTATTTATAATATTTATAAGCGATAAAATTTAAAATAATTAAAATGGTTACCAATAAAATTTATATTATACAAAAAAATAATAATTTAAATGGTTAATTTCAACATTTTTTAAGTGTATCAATAATCAATCTTATGAATTTAAATAATATTTTAAGAAAATTTGGTCTAAACTTATCACAATGGAAAATATCATAGAAACAATTGAAAAGATCATAGAAATAAAAATCACAGAAATAAAATCAGAAGTGAAATATAATGTAGACGAAATGAAAAGGAAAGTTGGTTGTACATGCAATGCCTACATCCATATGACTTTACTTTTTATTATCACAACAAATTACAACTGCATTGGCTCCCAGCTCAGTCCTGTAGTATTATCCAAGACATTTCCAACAATCACAGACTCACCTCTTCTCCAGTGTTTTTGAAAATGCTCAATGTTTCTGAAAATGCTCAAGAGTCTCACCCTGATAGGGACAGTTGGCATGGGAGACAGGGAGACGGAGAGGGAGAGGAAGTGTGGGGGAAAGAGAGAGGGTGGTGTGATAGAGAAAAGGGGGAGGGATGGAGAGGGAGAGGATGAGAAATGGAGTGAGGGGTCTAGAGAGGTTGCGAGGGAGAAGCATAAGGAGTGAGGGAGGGAGAGGGGGAGACAGATAGGGAGAGAGGGTGAGAGGGACAGGGAGAGGGATTGAAAGAGAGAGAAGGAGAGGGAGAGAGGGGATAGGGTGAGAGATGGGAAAATGTGGCAATGTTGGGGGAAAATGTATAAGGAAGCAAGGTAGAGAAAGGGAACAATAGAGAGAGAGAGAAGGAATGAGAGAGGGTGTGAGGGAGGTGGAAAGGGAGTGTGGAGGAGATAGTGAGGAGAGGTAGAGGGAGTGAGGGAGGTGAAGGAGGGAGTGAGGCGGTGAAACTTATGGTAGGGGCATGAGGGAATGAGGGATAATAAGGGAGAAGTAGAGGGAGAGAAAGGGAGAAGGAAGAGGGATTGGAAGAGTAGGAGAGGGAGAGGGAGAGGAAGTGAGGGGTAGAGAGAGAGGTTGTGATAGAGAGAAGGTGGGCGAGAGGGAGTGAGGGAGGTGGAGAGGTTGTGAGGGAGAAGTAGAGGGAGTAAGGGAGGGAGAGGGAGTAAGGAGAGGGGGAAGGATAGGGATAGAGAGAGGGTGCAAGAGAGAGAGGGGGAGAGGGAGAGGGAGTGAAAGAGAGAGAAGGAGAAGGGGAAATGGGGATAGAGTGAGATAGGGTAAAAGGGGTTGTTGTTGGGGGAAAGGGCATAAGAACGTGTGGGAGAGAAATGGATGAAGGGAGATAAAGTTAAGTGTTTTCATTTCCATGAGCTAGACCATTTTGCTAGAAATTGTCCACTCAAGAAGTCCAAGAAGAAGTCATCAAGAGGAGCGGTGGGTGAGGCTTTGGCCTCTCAATTCGAATTGGAATTTTTCCCTTATTGAATTCATGGTGTCATCAATTATGGGAAATATATGGTATTTAGATAGTGGAGCTTCATTCCACATGACTGCCCATAAAGAGTTATTTAGTGACCTGGAGGAGAAAGATCTCAAGATGCATATTGAGATGGGTGACGACAAGAAGTATACTGTTACTAGATTGGGCATGATTACTTTTCAAAGGGAGCATGGGGTTCCACTCACCTTGATAAATGTTCTATATGTATGTGGGCTTAAGAAGAACTTGGTATCCATTTCCATGCTTGATGATAAAGGCTATGATGTGATCTTCTTGAAAGGAAAGGTGTTCCTTCTACACATAGCCATGGGTCAAGTAAAGAAAATAGGGATTCGGGTGAATAATCTCTACAAGCAGGAGGTAGAAGAGTGTGTTGCTTTGAGCACAAAAGCAGAAAGGGTGCAAAGCCAAGACGTTGGAAACTTGTGGCACAGGTGATTGGGCCATTTATACCATGGGGATTTGAAGGCATTGCCATAAATATTTGCCTATCTTTCCAAAGGTACGCTTGAGCAAGTTGATACATGCAAGAGGTGTACTTTGGGAAAATACACCAAGTCTGCCTTCCACGAAAGAGACAATTGATGTAGAGGCTATTCTAGAGTGAGTCCATTCAGATGTGTGTGGAGCATTCTTGACAACATCCATGACCAAAAACAGGTATTATGCTAGATTTGTTGATGAATTTTCTTAAAAAATGCTCAATATTTTTCATGCAAAAAAAGGATAAAACCGTCACAAAGTTTTGTGAGTTTAAAACATTTGTGGAGAAAGAGTCAGGCAAGAAGGTTAAAACACTACGGAGTGATAATGGTGGCGAGTCTGTCTCAAATGAGTTTAAGAACTTATTTGGATTGGAAGGGATTAAATGGAAGTTGACGTCACCCCATACCCATTAGCGAAATGAGGTGGATGAGAGGAAGGACATAAGCATAGTAGGGGCAACAAGGGAAATGTTGCATGATTAGGGCCTACCACTACACTTGTGGATTGAGGCGTGCAACACAACGGTTTATTTTCAGAACCATAGCCCAGGATAGATACCTGGGATGAAGACAGCGGAGGAGGCTTATTCTGGTAAGAGGTCAGCTGTTGGACACACTCACCTTGATGAATGTTATGTATATGTCTGGGTTGATGAAGAAATTGGTATCCACTGCCATGCTTGAGGACAAAGGCTATTATGTGATCTTCTCGAAAGGAAAGAAATTCCTTCGACACATAGCCAGAGGTCAAGTAACGAAGATAAGGATTCAGGTGAAGAATATCTATAAGAAAGAGGTAGAGGAGTTTGTTGCTTTGAGCACAAAAGCAAAAAGGGTGCAAAGATAAGACGTTGGCAAGTTGTGGCACAAGTGATTGGGCCACTTGTATCATGGCGCCTTGAAGATATTGCAATAGATCTCTACCACTCTTCAAAAAGGTACGCTTAGCCAAGTTGATACATGCAAGGGGTGTAATTTGGGAAAATACACGAAGTCTTCCTTTCATAATAGAGACATTGGATGTAGAGTCTATTCTAGAGAAAGTACATTCAGATGTGTGTGGAGCATTCTCGACAGTATCCACGACCAAACATAGGTATTATGTTAGATTTGTTCATGGATTTTGATGACACCCCATAACCCTCAGGAGAATGGGGTGGCTAAAAGGAAGAACAAAAGCATAGTAGGGGAAGGAATGGCGATGTTGCATGATTAGGGCCTACCACTACAATTGTGGGTTGAGGCATGCAACACAATGGTTTATGTTCAAAACCATAAGCGACATCAGATACTTGGGTGAAGACACCGGATGAGGCTTATTCTGGTAAGAGGCCAGATGTTGGTCACTTCAACATTTTTGGGTCATTGGTATATTTCCTTGTGACCAAAGATGCATAGAGGAATATTGAGCCGAAAACATTATTGGGGATCTTTATGGGGTACACTCATACACCTCACAATTATTGGGTGTACTTTTTGACAAATAGGAAGAAAGTTGTTCTCCTGGATGTCAGATTTGATGAGGAGAAGGTCACGTGAGGTTCCTTGAGAGGGAGCTTGAGCTACATGTGGTTGAGGAGCTTTTAGATCCTAAGGTTGAGCGGCCTCATATTTATGTGGAGAAGCCTCATGGAGAGCATCCAGGATTGGAGACATCCACTCAGGTAGAGTCTTCCAGAGAGGGAAGAAAGCACACAAGAGAGGCTGATAGATTGTTAGATGATGCACAGGAGAATGTGTGAGCTCCAACTTCTTAGTGTAGGTAGAGGAGGCCACCTGAGAGGTAAACTAGATACATGGCTCTTATAGGAGAATGTGTTGTGACAAAGCCATCTTCCTTTAAGGAAGCAATGTAGCGATCAGTTTGGGTTGGTGCCATGGTGGAGGGGTATGACTCCATAGTTCATACCAATTTTTGGGATTTGGTCCCAAGATTAAAAGACAAGACAATGGTGAGATCTCGTTGGCTTTAAAAAGTAAAGAAAGCTATAGATGATAATGTGGAGAAGCATAAGGCTAGATTTGTGGCCTGTGGATTTTCACGGGTAGAGGGGATTGACTATGATGAGACCTCTACTCATGTTTCAAGGTACTCATTGATCAAATTTGTATTGACACTATCAGTGTAGATGGGTTGGAAGATACGTCAAATGGATGTAAAGACAACCTTCCTTAATGGCATGATTGAGGAAGAGGTGTACATACAACAACCTAAACATTTTGAGACCTTTGATAGTGAGTCACATGTGTTCTGGCTCAAGAGAGCATTATATGGGTTGATGTAAGCACCCCGTGCTTGGTACACCACGATAGATAGCTAATTCATTGGGTTGGACTTCACGAAGAGTAAAGCGAATGCGAACTTGTACCACATAGTGGTGGAAGGTAAATTGTTGATCATTTTACTTTATGTTGTTAATCTCATACTGAAAAGTGATGATCACTTGATGAAGTCTTCTAAGGAGGACCTTGCAAGAGAGTTTGAGATGAAGGACATGGGCCTCATGGATTACTTTCTTAGCATGGAGCTATGGCATGAAGATGGGGAGTTGTTTGTGTCTCAGGGAAACTATGCCAATGAGATACTCAGAAGATTTTGCATGGAGAGGAGCAAACCCATGGAGACTCCTCTAATAGGTAACTAGAGGAAGGAGGATGCTTATTGAGGGGAAGTAGTGGAAGCTACTGTTTACAGGCAACTTGTCGGTTCACTCATGTACTTCATAAACACATGACCAGATATGTGTTATGCAGTTAACCAACTTAGTCAAGTGATGGTTAGGCCTACCAAGATGTATTGGAAGGCGAAAAAGCATGGTTGAGATACCTCAAGTGCACTTCTCAGTATGGGTTATGGTACAAACGAACATAGGTAGTGAAGCTCCAAGACTTAACTGATGCAGATTGGGAAGGGAGTCCATCTGACCAGAAGAGAACAATAGGAAGGATCTTCACTATTAGGTAATTGAAAATTTCTTGGTACAACAAGAAATAGATATCAATTGCACTCAATTTGGTAGAGGAAAAGTCCATGGCTACGAGTCACGCAACATGTGAGGCCATCTAGACAAGGAAGATCCTAGTTGATTAGTTTGGACAACAGATGGATCCAACTATGATTTACATCGATAATCAGAGTTGTATCAAACTCTATGAAAATCTAGTTTTTCATGATCGGTCCAAGCATAATGATATATGATATCATCATCTCACAGATTGCGTATTGAGGTGGACTATTTTGTTAGAGCACATTCCCATCAAGGATCAAGATCCTCACATTTCAACAAAGGCATTGTCAAGATGTAAATTCGAGTTTCACAGAGTCAAGATCGAGGTAGTTGATAACCCATTTCTTATTGAGAGGGAGTGCTGAGAAATGGTAACTAGAAATTCCATATATTTTTCCTTGAATTTAAACCGTGAATGAAAATCGAATTATATTCTCATAGAAGCTTGTAAATAGTTAATTAAGTTTAATTAACTTAATTATCTTAGGAATTTTGAGTTGTAAGTCTTTCTAAAGTCATGTATAAGTTCTTCCTAAGTTTTAGGGGTCAAGGATGAGTTCAATTGTGAGTTGTAATTAGATAACTCAGTTTACTAAGTTATGTTCAGTTCAATTAGTTCCAAATTGTTTGAGGAACTAATAGAGAGTTAACAATCAGTTGGGCACTAGTGCATCCACCTATGTCACTCTAGTTAATTGAAGGTTCCCTCATCTGAAGAAAATGCATGTCGATTCTAAGAAAGACCCAGTTGATACTAGAGTGTAGGGACAATGTACTATCAATTATGTGATTTACTAAGTTGTATATGTTTGTAATGAACCTCTTGATCCTACCCAGGAAATTAGCCTCTATGCCCCATAAATTTAAAAATTTGAGTTCATTCAGAGATAAAGATTTACCCTCCTTGCAGATCTTGTCTTCTAAAATTACCTAAGCCATATTACAATTAGCTCATAGTACCAATTTCTCTTTAATTATTTTTACTAGTTCCCTTATATGGAACCTTAGATTCATTAATATGTATGATGTATGTAATATGCATGACCTTGTGAATCTAGGAAATTGTAAAAAATAAAGTAATTAAAAGTAAAAAAAAAACAAGTGTTAGTAAGATATTTAAACATGATACATTTAAAAATATTTAATTAAACCATTTGAAGATATATGTTAACCATTTTTTGTTGATATCAACTTGACATTTATCTATATATATAAAAATAAAATGTTAAAAGAAAATATTTTAATATTGTATATAATAAAATATTCAATGTGGAATGACAAAAATGATTGTCAAAATTAAGTAAAAAATATCAAGTACTTCCTAATAATATAGAGATGTTTAATTCATTCAATTCTAATATAAATTAATATCACATTTATAAATATTCAAAATAATAAAAAAATTCAATTTGAGTCATAAATAAAAATATTCAAGATATTTACTCTATATAACATTCAAAAATATAATTTAGACACTGAAAAATTGCATAGAGAGAGAGAAAGAGAGAGAATTATTGCAGAATATTTGGAATATATCAAGGGAAGAGAGGGATGCATTTGTTTTTTCCAAATTTTCTCTCTAAAAGAGGTTTGCACTTGAAGACATTTCATCCCTCTTGGGACATGCTAGATCCATGATTAAGATGGATCTATATTATTTATTAATTATAGCCTTGAGTGTTAGCTCAATTGGTTAAGCCCATATTGTTAAAGGACCTTTCTTCTTAAAAGGTCATACCAGCTTCAATTCTCCTAACAACCTTGGACTTAGGCTATATGATTGACTTGATAGAAAATTTTCTTTTCCCTTTAAAACACTATTATCACTATGATAATTTATCTTAGAAATTATAAAAATACTAACATTATAGCGAAAATAAGAAAAAATAATATAATACAAATTATTTAATATTAAAATGTTTAACATACATTAAAATATATCAAATAAATAATGATAAAGTCTACCCACGCTGAGGAATTGTAGAAGCAGTGTTTCAATAATGTTTTCGAAAATGGCAATGGATTCATATCAAAATATTGTAGAAGCAGTGTTTCAATAATGTTTTCGAAAATGGCAATGGATTCATATCAAAATATTGTAGAAGGAGTGTTTCAATAATGTTTTCGAAAATGGCAATGAATTCATATCAAAATATTGTCGAAATTTTCATAATTTTCATGGCAAAAAATAATTTAATTATACTACCATAATATAATAAAATGGTTCATTCAATTTATTTTATCTAAACTTAGAAATAAAAATACAAATAAAATTGACCAATTTTTTTAAATAAATAATTTATAAAAATATAAATATTTTATAAAAATATTATTTTATTTAAAACGAAGAAGATATTATTGAAATAAAAAATATTACAACCTATTACTTTATAAATAAGATCCCAAATTTACATAAATAACAATAGACACATATTTTTATGCCCAATTTCCTTTATTTCACACTTTTCCCTAACGCGGTGGGAAAATTTATGGTCACTATGGGCCATTAATTTCGGGTTTCCCTGTTTTCTTAGTTTCTTCTATTCGTTATTTTGTTTCTACCCGAAGGACATGTTATTTTGTTTCTGCCTGAAGGCCAATAAATGTATCATTTTGTTTCTACCTTGAGGCCAATAAATGTATTACAAGTGAGAACTCGGAAATTTTGAAATAATACCATCACTGATAAAAACTTGATATAATATTTTTATAAATTAATAGAAATTTATTGATCACTAAAAAAATAAAGAAATAAAATATAAAATTCACATATCATAGAAACTTAAAAATAAACTATATGAATAATATCAAATTAATAATATAACTAATTGAAAATAAGAGTATAAAATAATTTTATTGGAGTTATTTATAGTGTAATTTTTTAGATTTTTGTGGAAAATTTTGAGGTGAAATTTTGATTTGTATTATTTAAATTGTATATATGGATTCATCACCCTTAAAAACCTGTAGGGCTCTTGGATTATGCAGGGGTTGCCCATCAATAAATTCATGCCATATTTTAGAGAAATACTTAAAAATACACCAAAAAAACTTTCAAAAAATCATACTAAAAACAATTCGAAATTTATTTGTTTAAAATATAAAATTATATGTAAATGAGATTAACAATCAATTTATTTTATATAATTAAACTAGTTTATTTATTTTATTAAACTAATTTATTGATTTTATGTTTGAAAATTAAATACAAATTAAATGATTGCACAAGCGGAACTCAACAATAATCATATCATATAATAAGTTTGAACTTGAAATATTATTTAAAATAATATAATAAATTAAAACTTAAACAACAAGTGTGATTTAAGAAATCGTAGGTGTTATGGTAGAAAGTTTTATGTATAATTTGGTCATTGAAATCTTGCACAAGTTTAAAATGATAGCTGACATCATAATTTTTCTAGGCACCAAGCGAAGTAAACAAGATGAAGGATCATTAGTTGATTCTACTTTGTATACTTGTCTAGTTGGAAATATATTTTATCTCACTCCAACTACACCAAACATAATGTTTGAAACTATATTTGTTTCTAGATTTACAGAATCACCTAGGGATTCCTACAGAAAAGTTGTAAAAATAATTTTAGGATACATTGTAGGGAAACTATACTATGGCTTATGGTACAAGAGTTATGAACATTTCTTACTCTCACGCTACACAAAAAACAACTATGAAGTGTACTTAGATGATTGGAAAAGCATATCATGATATGTTTTTCACTAAGGAAAAAATATCATCTCGTGGATATCGAATTGGAAAATAACAAATTGTTTCAATATCTTCTACAAAGGAAAAGTATGTAGTTTCATCTTCTGAATCTTAACAAGAAGTATGGCATAGAATGCTATTGAATGATCATTCACATTTTCAAAAAGAGCCCACTGGTATTTGCTATAATAACAACTATACCATTGCATTGTCGAAAAATAATATGTTTCACAAAAGGAGAAAACATTTCGCCAAATGTTTTCACTTTTCTCAGGAGCTTGTCAATAATCGATATACAGTTCTTTATTTATGTGAATCACAAGATCATCTTGTAGAATTTTTTGCAAAACCAGTAGAAAGAACTGTATTTCAATTTCAAATAGATCACTTCGGCATTGTAAGTGCCAATAATTTAGCAATTGATATTAGGTTGGGGTATTGAAAGCATTCATCTCTTTGTCTCATCCTTGTCTACTAGTTGTCATAGTTAGTTTTAGTTAATTTCGATCAACTTAAGTGTACTTGAGTTTTAGTTGATTTTTAATCTAGTACAACTGTAGTTATTTATTCATCGATATTGCTTTGTCTCCTATGTAATCTATTCAGTTTTTACTAAATAATGTGAATAATGAAATAATGTAGAGAGCCATTTTCTGCACTTCCATTTTTTATTTCATTCTTGCTTATGTTTTTGCTTCTCAATCCTGATGAACTCTTGCATCCTAATAACTTTGCATGTGAGAATTTAATTTATTTTCTTTACTTGAATGTAGCAATTCTTTTCCGAAAAGATAAAATAATTTAACATATTTGTACCTCTTGTCCATAATGAAAATTTTACATATACAATATAAAACTTGTAAAATTGTTAAAACCTTTTGGGTAGTATATATGAAAGGCATGTAAGAAATAAAGTAGACTAATTACAATAATTATTTACATTTAGCAAAGAGAAGTTAAGGCATGTAAGAAATAAAGTAGACTAATTACAATGTTTGTTTACATTTAGCAAAGAGAAGTTCTTTACATTTAGCAAAGAGAAGAATGATGGTCTTAATAAACAATGTTAAATCTTTTGTTATATGTAAAAAAAAAAATCAGAATATGAATAAACATTGTTAAAACTCTTGTTATATGTAGAGTGCCACCAAGCTCAAATTTATTATTCATATGTTTTTTTTTCTTAATTTATTTTTTCGTATTATGATAATTGAAATATTTATTTTGGTGTTAAATTTATTTAATATTAAAATAATATTACAAATTAAATAATATATTATATAAATTTTATGATTAGTTTTATTGTGTAAAGTTATTTAAAAAAATAAATCATAAAAATTCATCCGGTACATTTTGTTCTGAACCCGTATAAATTAGAGAAAATTTATCAAAAAATTAATAATAGTGAATATATATATTACCAAAAAAAATTATATATTCTATTTTTCTAAACATTAAATTCTAACTGTTAAAATTGTTTCCTTCAAATATTACATAAATAATTAACCTATAAAACAAAATAGATTAAATCACTATATAATAAGTGAAACTACTAAAACTTTGAACCTAAATTATAATAATTGAAATTTAATTACAACATAGACAATAACAATTGGAATTCGAACGACAATTTTAATTGACACAATTTGCTGCTAATTAAGCCAACCGTGGAATGATTACAATAATGTCAGAATTGATTACAAGAATGGCATCCAAGGGTTCTGACACACGACCGTTGGATCCTGACACATGTCTTTATGGTCATTTGATTTGAATCCAACGATGCTGCAACGCTCTAACTGAAATGGTATGTGGACAGATGATAAAGCCATACATGTGGAGTTTTAAAATCACAACATACTAGCATTTATCATCTATTCTATGGAACCGATTGGTGGAGTGGAGACCTTTTCTATCTATAGTCATCGGGGACTCGATCTGAGCTGTAGATTATGTCAATTATATTCGACTTATTCTCATGTTCTGCCCAGGCTCGCCTCTTCCACCAGAGGTACAAGGCGCTGAACGAGGGAGACCGGTATTTTCTGGCGGTGTTCTTTCGATTCGACCTTGGCCATGCTTTCACTGCACACTGCGAACACTGCACTGAATGTCCCGTTCACCACTGCGAACGTTGTTTCTAATAATTAACATCCATTTGCATTTTCCTATTTTGTTTAATAATGATAGTTGAATTCTGACCATCGATCACCAAATTGATTTTCCTTATGCCCACTTCTATGCGGTGAGGACTACTTCTGCCCTGATAATCTTTCTGGTAGTTTAATTTTGCCTTTATCTCTCTAATTTGTTCAGAAAGAAATGAAAAATTGCAACATCTATTCAGTTAGCAGGTAAAACTGGAGTACTTCGTCATCTTGATTCTTCTACCTCACTCTTTCCTTCTACTGCGCTGTGTTTCTTCCATCTGATTTCTATCTTCATGTATATGTGTGTTGGTAAGTGTTCATGTTGTGTATTTCATATAAATCTCGCTGGGGGACGCATTGGATGGGCAAAGGAGTGTATGGCATGACTACACAAACTGGTAAGTGTTTCTTCAAGGCTGTCTACAAGCGGGATTACATTTGTGAAATATTCGCCTATCAATGATTTCTTTGAGTTTCCCATAAATCAAACCCTGGCCGTTGCTCTCATCAGACTCGCACAGGTACGGTGAGATTGCATTCTTCCCGTGCTATTAAAACATTGATCTTAAAACCTTCGTATAGTCTCAAACGGCTTCACTAATGGCTTCTCAAACGCCTTATTGAATTTGATAGTGTTGTCGTGGTAGAGAGGATCTTTCCTTAGGGAGATGATAAATACACAATCTTAATGGGCAGATGATATGATCCCTAATTTCAAAATGTGGACTATTGAATCAAAGAGGAAATGAAATAAATATATGTACGGTCATTTTGTAATGTAAATATACCTTCAATTATTTCTCTCAATATTTAAGTTTATATATGGAGGTTATACAATAGACATTCAAAATGTGGACTATTTAATCAAAGAGGAAATGAAATAAATATATGTACGGTCATTTTGTAATGTAAATATACCTGCAATTATTTCTCTCGATATTTAAGTTTATATAGGGGCGTGAATTCAATGTATATACGATGCAGGTTACAGTTGTTTTGATGGCTTGATCTGTTATCACAGTTGCAATTAACCCTTAACTGAGGTCTGTTCTCCATTTTTATGACATCTTATCACAACAGCCATTAACCATCCAAAAATGCCAGACATGCCTTTCAAAATAGCAGCCTAAACTTGTACCTTACAGAGATAAACCTACTTACTCTCTATCTTTATCTTTGACTGCCGAACCACACTCCTCAGCTTTAGCATTGCACGACCTCTCATGCTGTCTCTTTTTTATTAATTGAAAAGCCAGTCATTCTCAGATTCAACCATAGTTCCGTCCTGGGAAGGTCCAGAAGAAATTCAGTTATACGACTTGTTTGCACGTCTGGAAGGATTGCCATCATAAGTTTACAGGGGCATCCTTCGTATAGGTACAGTCAGAGGGATTGCCATCATAAGTTTACAGGGGCATCGTTCGTAGAGGTACAGCCAGAGGTTCATGTAGGTGGTTGTCATGGCACTAGGCCTAGCACTATTAAATGCACCATTACATATCTAAGTTTTATTTTCGGAATTTATTTGTATATATAAATATATTATCTGGGGTGCCTATGAATAACATTTTAATTATTTACCTATTATAAAATTTTCGGGGGTTTGAATATATCAAAGCATTATTTGATTGTAATGAATTTTTCTTTTAAGTGTTGTTATTTATCATGAATCGTATATATATTAATATGTTATTTTATGTACTTATTGTTATTCTATAAAAATAAAAAATTACATTTATTTATATTTCTGTAAACATATTATCTGTATTTGTGTAAACATATTAGCTGGAATATTTATCTTTATACACATAGAAGTGTTGTGTGGAAGAGAGAGAGAGGGAGTAAGGGAGCTACTCAGAGGGGCCAGGGTGTGAAGGAGATCCTTGGAGCAGGGGAGGGAGAGAGAAAGAGAGAGAGAGAGAGAGAGAGAGAAAGAGAGAGGGAGAGTGGGGATGGAATACTTATCTTTATACACATAGAAGTGTTATGTGGAAGAATGAGAGAGAGATGGGGTAAGGGAGCCAGGGAGACGGGAAAGGGTATGAGGGAGAGTGATGGAGTAGGGGAGAGACAGAAAGAGAGAGAAAGTTGTTGCGAGCAGAGGGCGATGTGAGGGAAGGGGAGGAAGGGGGAAAGAGAGGGGAGATGGAAGGAGAGGGAGTGGGAGTGAAATAGAGAGGGGGGAGAGGGAGCAAGGGAGGTGGAGAGGGAGTAGGGGAGGTAGAGGGAGACACATGGAGCCAAGAAACTAGAGTGAGTTGGAGACGAGTAGGAGAGGGGGAGGGAGAGGGCGAGGGGAGGGTGAGAGGGAGAAGGATGAGGTGATTGAGTGAGGGAGTGAAAGATGTTGTAGGGTTTAGCGGTGGGAGTGATGGAGGGGGAGAGAGGGAGAGAAAGAGGAAGAGAGAAAAGGAGAGGGGGAGAGAAAGAGAAAGAGAGAGGGCAGAGTGAGATAGTAGGAGAGAGATTGATGAGGTGTTGTAAGGGGAAAGGGAAAAATGGAGGAGCGGAGAGGGAGGGAGAGAAAGGGAGCAAGGGAGGTGGATAGCTTGTGAGGGAGAACGAGAGGGAGTGAGGGAGGGAGAGGGAGAGAGGGATAGAGAAAGGGTGCAAGATAGAGAGGGGAAGAGAAAAAGGGATAAGGGGAGAGGAAGAGAGAAGGAGAGGGAGAGAGGGGGGTAGAGTAAGAAAGTGAGAGGGGAGAGGGAATGAGAGAGGGCATGAGCGAGTGAGGGAGGTGGGAAGGGATTGAGAAAGAGGGAGTGAAGGAGGTATGGGGAGAGAGGGGAAAAGAGGCAAAGGGAGAGGGAGTGAAGAAATGACACATGGGGTAGGGGCATGAAGGAGCGAGGGAGAAGCGGGGAGTAGTGGAGGGAGAGAGATGGAGACGGTAGAGGGATTGGGAGAGTGGGCATGGGAGAGAGAGAGAGGGAGAGGGAGAGGAAGTGAGGGAGAGAGAGGGTGTGATAAAGAGAGAGGGGGGGAGGGTGTTGGACAGAGTGGATGATAGAGGGTGTGACGGAGGTGGAGAGGTTGCTAGGGAGAAGGAGAGGGAGTGAGGGAGAGAGAGGGAGAGGAAGAGGGGGATAGAGAGAGGATACAAGAGAGAAAATGGGAGAGGGAAGGGGAGAGCGAGGGAGGGAGTGAAAGAGAGACAAGGAGAGAGAGAGAGGGGAAAAGGGGGTGATGTTTGGGAAATGGAATAAGAAAGAGAAAGGGATAAAGGGAAGAAGGGAGAGAGAGAGAGAAGGAGAGAGAGAGGGAATGTGAGAGGGTGTGTGGGAGGTGGAAATGGAGTGAGGAGAGGGAGAGG
>APFE030549195.1:49227-77003 GCA_000404065.3 Pinus taeda | reverse complement strand
GATGATAAACAATCATTTAATCTTCTTTTTGCAATGAAAATCCTAGCTACTAAGGAAAGAGAGACGATATTCTTTCAACATAGAGCACAGAGCACACACTAGATGCATTGTCCTATATCAAATCAACAAGCAGTCTAAATGCAAATGCACATGCATGTATTTTTTCAGCCTTCTTAATGTGTGAATGACAAGAAGAATGTAAGTACAAATCTAAATTATCTTTTCAAAGCGATATTACTAACAATTTTTCTTCAAAATATGAAATGAAGATAACGACGACACTTTGCGATTTTGAATTGAAAACTGCTTTCGACACTTGAAAAAACTACTAATTCAAATCAAATACAAGAGTAACAGTATAATCGACCATCCAGAACAATAGGATTCTCTTCTATGACTGAAAACGACACTTGCAACACTTCCAAATCAAGAAACGACAGTTCGATTACGCTACTTCTTTGTAAAAGAGAACTGAAAATGGCACACAATACACAAAAAACATTCACAGTTCTTTGCACAATGGAGGCGGAAAGATGGAAAGGAAGGGGGTTTCCACAGAGGTGTACTGATCACAGATAGCAAAACTCCTTAATAAAGCTGAAGAGAGTGAACAAAGAACCAAAATATGGAATCAGAAGAGGTCTAGATCAGCGCACCTGTAACACAGGGAAAGTGCGATGCAGTGCACCTACTGCACACGGGAGGTGCGATACATCCAAATTCCCAAGAGTAGAAGGTGCGATGGTCCAGGGACAAGACTTCAACTTGGTTCTTGGTCACATTTTGTAGCTCATTTCAGGGATTTAGGCCGAGCAAGTGATGTTCAGTAATTATAAATCATAGGGGCTGATCTAATGATGTTACTAGAGCCACCACCAGGGGAATTAGAATTTTTGCAAATCGATCGTTCAGTTTATAAACAAAACCTGGAGATAGACTGAAGCAACATTGATCTACTTTGCACTTGCATAGCAAATGCAGTTTGAAGGCTAGCTGGCTTGACTTCGGGCTCCGTTTGTAAGTTTATAAAACAAACAAATATAGACAAGCAAACAATCTATTCGGTCCCCAGCGGAGTCGCCATTTTGTTATCGGGAAATCTAGTGTCCACTCGGAGCTGCTAGTCCCACTAAGACTAGTAGCTATCTTAGAAACAAACTAACTAAAACTACTTTCGCTTTCCTTTATGAGAAGTAGATAAGAGGGGAATAAAGGACACCAACCTCAATCTTGCGATTGGTTCCTTGCTTGGTTCCTCTCCCTTCTGATAGATCTTCGCCGCTCCTTCTTCGTCTACCCAGCTTCAAAGAGCACCTGTGGAATCAAAGCAGCATAATACTATCGAAGAACAGAGATCTACAATCATAAACAATACAAGACCAGATATGTATTGACCACACAAATGCATATATCGTCAAACATACAAGAATGTGGTGGAAAAATTGAATATCTTTATTAATATCAAGAATAGCAAAGAGGATTACAACCAATTGTTCTGACCTAGCGTCATCCTCTCAGCATGAAAGCCCTTCTTCACCTCATGAAAAGCTTAGATCACCCAACATTATGATATTGCACTAGGAAACCAATAGCACTTCCTTACAAGATACAAGATTCCAGCGTCCGGATCTCTGTGATGAGGGATCCATATATAGATGATTGTAGGGGGTGAGTCAGCTTCTGTGATTTTGATTAGTGTCCTCTCTCTGATAGTTCTTGATTCCACTTGGAGATTGATGATCTCTTACTCATCCATGGGTGAATTCAGAGAGGCAAGTGTCACAGGAGAAGTTTCTAGAAGATTCCATGATCATCACCTTACAAACTGTCTCTGCCATTTGTCTTACTCTCGCCCATTCGCACCTTACAGAAGGGTTCCAGTATGCATTCGCACCTTTACACTGAGCATGTGAGATGCATCGCACCCTCTGCACTGGGCGTCTGTTGGTCTAGTTTTGACAGTTCTTAGCAGTTTTACTGGGAATTATGGGGGATGATGTAATCAGCTGACCTTGTTCCTTTAGGGTGTGAAGCAACACTTTTAGGGACTTAGAAGCCCTTGGTTTATGGACATGTATGATTGGGGTTGCAGTGCCCAAAAATGTCTATAACAGTAGGTCACTCTTGAACATGACACTTTCACTCCATCACCATGATTGAGTCGGGTTGGGTTATTCCATTCACCGGTCATATCACCATTGGTTCTCCGTACCATCCATCTTTTGGGGTTAACGCTACCGATCCATTTTCAGTGCCGCCGATATGTTCAAGAGAAGTCGCTCAGAGAATTCACCAACCTAGCTCATGCCTCATCTGCTGCAATACCTTCACTCTCCATTTTTCATGATCACCACCCTGAACCTTGTATCATCAAATCGTTTTCACCTCCACTAAATCATTTGCTCCGTTCCGTGTCGTAGATGTGGGATTCATTAAGGCCTTCCTACGATGGGTCACTTCTTGTCGACATCAGCTCATTTATCCAAGAAGTCGACTTAGGAACAACCCTTTCAGTACTTTGAAGCTTGCATGCCTCAATGGCAAGTTTCTCACTTCCAGCAACAGGTTTACATCAATGGCCTTCGACCGAAAGATTTTACGTGGTGTTCGATATTGACTCATGTATTCACACCATGTGAATTGTACTGCAGTACCTTGAGGGTCACTATCATTATCGGTGATTCCTCTCGCTCTCGTTAACATCTTACATCATGGGTTGGTAATCAGGTGATGTCTTTCCATGTTCGACACTAGAACATCTTTTCGCATGGATCGAATTGTACTCTGGGTGAAGATTGAATGAGTTTGAAGACCCCGGATCTAGTTTCATCCATCTAGGCTGCGATGTATTCAGGAAAATAAATACATCAAATGTACATCATAGCTGCACATATAATCATCCAAGCCAAGGGATGATGGCTCTACCAGAATCATCAGTATGCCACACAGATGGTTTTCTGTCCTATGTACATGAAAATGAATTTATAAAGTTGAGCATGGGAATGCCCGCCTCAGCTAGATCATGAAAATATTATGAAGATAATGTATTGTATTGTATTTTATTATAGGTCACCTTCCAGTTCGAAAAACCTCGGATCCTCATGATAAAGCATTTCACCCAGCATCAGAAGATTTACGACCTCATGCTTTAGGGAGGAACTATTGTAGACATATTTGGGCACTGCAACCCCAATCACATATGTCCATAAACCAAGGGCTTCTAAACCCCTAAAAGTAACTGATTACATCATTTCCCAGAAGTTCTCCCTTAAAAATTGCTTAGAACTAGTCAAAACTGGACCATACAGACTGCTCAATGCTAAGGGTGTGATGCATCTCACATATTACACATGGGGGGTGCGATGCATACTGAAAATCCCTTCTGTAGGGTGTGATGAGCGAGAGCAGACAAATGGCAGAGGCAGTTTGCTAGGTGGAAACCCATAGAATCTTCTAGAAACTGCTCATTTGACCCTTGCCTCTATGAATTCGCCCAGGGATGAGTAAGAGATCATGAAATATCCAAGTGGAACCAAGAACTATCAGTGAAATGACACTAATCAAAATCCTAGAAGTTGACTCACCCAGCTGCAAATATCTATATATGGATCCCTCATCCTAGAGATCCGGAGGATGGAATTTTGTATTTTGTAAGGAAGTGTTGTTGGTTTCTCTGTGAAACATTATAGTGTTGGGTGATCTAGCTTTTCATGAGATGAAGAGGGCTTTCATGCTGGGAGGATGACAATGGATCAGACTGCTGGGTTTTAATCCTCTCTTCTACTACTTCTATCAATAAAGCTATTTGAGTTTTCCTCCATATACTTGTATATCTTTGAATGTTGTATTTGTGTATGCATATGTATGGTTAATGTACATCTGGTTCTACATTGTTTATGGTTATAGATCTCTATACTTTGATGGTATTTTGTTGCTTTGACTCTACAGGTGTTCTTTGAAGCAAGACAAGTGAGAAAGGAGTGGCGAAAGCTCTGTCAAGGGAGAGAGGAAAAAAGAAAGGAGCCAAGCGAAAGACTGAGGTTGGTGCTCTCTGCTTCTCTCTCATCTATCTCTCATAAAGGAAAACACAAGTTACTTTAAATTGTTTGTTTCTAAGATAGCTGTCTGTCTTAGTGGGACTAGCAGATCTGAGTAGACACTAGTTTTCCCGATAACACAAATCCTTGAGGAGCAAGAAAGGGACTAGAGATTCGGTGGTTGAGAGGGAGCATGTTAGACCTCTCAACATGCAGGCTCAAAAGCATCCTTAGAAAGTTGTGAAGCAACCACAATTAGAGAAGAAGAGAGGAGACAAGGTGGAACCTAAAGAAGAGACCTCCAGTAGGGGGGAATTTCGAGCCAAGTGGGAAGAGGGAGCACATGAAGCCATACCTCTAGGTGAGAGGTGGGGCGATGTGAAGAAATATTCCCAAGAGTTGCAGAAATTTGCGCAGGGTCCATTGAGGTGTTTTTGTCTCTATAGATTGTTGTCTTGCTACGGGGACCCATAATATTCAGTAGCGGGAGGATCAATGTCAATCAGATACTAAGGAGTGCATATCAGCATTGGCAACAGAGTAGGAGGCTCAGTAGCAGAGTTAGCAGCAGCATAGTTTTCCCAGTAGACAGTTGTAGATTGATTTAGTGATTATTTTTTATTTTTTGATGCTTTTTAGTTGTAGATGATGTAGTAACAATACAAAAAATAACAAGAGTTGCATGCAAAACATTCCAAAGGTACTGGATTGGGATATATGTGAATCCCTTTCTTGTTGAGAGGGAGTGTTGAAAATTGCAACAAGAAATGTTGAAAATAGCATCAAGAAAAATCCTAATTTAATTTTGTCCTTGAATTAAATTGGGAATAAAATTGTAATTCCACATCTCATGACAACTTGTAATAGTTAACTAAGATAATTTGACTTAGTTTGCTCAGTTAATTCGATTTGAGGGTCTAACTAGAGTCATGTAGAGTGTCTCCTACAATTAGGAGCGCTAGTTGAATTTATTTTGAATTGTAATTATTTAATTCAGTCTAACTGAGTTAAAGTTAGTTAAACTAGTTCCGACTGATTGAGGAATTAGTGGGAGGTCTAGTAGTGGGTGTAGCCTGCATGAGTGGGGTGTAACCTGCAGTAGTGAAGTGTAACATGTCAAACAATGGGGTGATGCCTGAAGTGCAGTGTGGTGTTACCTTCAGTGATCAACTAGTAAATTAGAGATTGACTCATAATTAACTCATGTGTGTTAGATCAGAGAAAGACCTAGTTTATATTTGAGTTCGGGGACAATGTAATATCAGTTGTAAAATCATATAATTAAACAAATAGTGCATGCAATCAGAAGAAGACCTAAAATAAACCATTCCTTAAATAGAAAACCCACTAATTTTAACCATTTGGATTTCCTTTAAAAGGAGGAATGAAGGCACAAGTTTAATCATTGTTTTGGTGAGCACGAGTTGGTGAGGACCAAGTAATAGGAAGCACAAATTTGTGCATGGAGACTGTGAGGGCAAGGAAGTAGGAGCTTGGAAGGCTAGGAATTTGGCTAAGTATTGGCCAAAGGTAGTCAATCAGGCAGAGGATAGAAAATACTTTTGTAGGTTGAACTCAAAGTTGAGCAAAGCATATTGTATTCATCCAAGGCTTATCTAGGAAGTCATGAGACAGATAGGGATAGTGCAGAGGTTTTTCAGGCTTAAGCAAAGAACTGTAATATTCTCATATTTTCTAACTAATGCAATCTACAAATAGTAGGGGTTTTTAGTTGTGGCTTTCCCATAAAATCATTGTTTTGTTTGCGATTGAATTCTTTCTCTTATATGCTTCGTGATTTTCTGATCATTTAATTGTTTCCGCTGATGAGTATAGTAGATTCAAGTCTATTGTTTTAACATATTACAATTAACAGTTTCAATCTACATGGAATCTCTACAAGGCAAACCTCATGTTGGATGTTATCCTTTAAAATCCCTAGGAAGACATCAATATTATGCTCCTCTGAAATATTATTTACCTTGATATTCAATTTTTGGAAATCCTCAACGTGCTCCGCATTGAACTCTTTTGTTTGAGATTTATAAATTGGTTAAAAAAGGTGTTTCTCTTTGTATCCTCATAATGTGAAATCATTTCCTTTGTCAAAATTGACCAAGTGACAAGTGGTTTACAAGAAAGAAATCATCGATACCATACATACTGATTGGGTTCTAAATATAAAGATGTAATTTGTGCCTTTTGTGTGTATTGCACATCATATAGATCAAAATATTGCTCCATTTGTAGTATCCATGTTACCAGATCATTTCCATCAAAATCTGTCATATCGATATTTGGAATGTGGTTGGTCTTCAATCCAAAGATAGAGTCTCTAAAATCACGACTAACATTCATTTTGCTCTCATCATGGGTTTCATGCAATACCTTCTCACCATTAGGAAGCATTTCTTGTAGCAACTTTGTCAAACCTTTCTTCAAACCTTCCATGTCTGCTTTTAATCCATCCTTCAAACCTTCCATGTCTACTTTTAATCCATCCTTCAAACCTTCAATGTTTTCTTTTAAATCATTCTTTAAACCATCCATCTTACCTTCCATTTCATTTTTTTACTTTTTGCGAGAGCGAAATTTATTTCACTTTGCAAAATTTTGATATATCATGTTGCATTTCTTCCTCTTCTTCATGTGTCATAGTAGAGCTTTCTGGTTGCTTACTGGAGCATCCATTTTTTTGTTTTGAGGCATATTGGAACCAAATAATGATATCTATGCTTTACTATGCCCTTTGAAAAACTTATGCAAATTTCAAAAAAGAAATACACACCTTTTTCTTCTTTCTTTTTGGAGCTCGATATTAAAACTATCGTATCTATGAAATTTTGCCCTTCCAAGGTCTAAAATACAGACATGTGGTAGCACTCTAAGTATTCTTTCCAACTCCATAAGTTAGACCGAGATTGGATTCTTCAATATTAATTTATTTCAAATCTCCTATGATGACCCTAATTATGGAATAATTCAGTAGAGCAAACTTGTACAGGATGCCACATGTCATTGTTTCAACCTTTGGCCCTAAAATTGATACAAAAGAAATTGTATTTTGTGCATTTTCAGTCACTTTTTACATAATTCAAATCTGATTCCTGAGAAGAAAGTTATGACGATTTTCCCTAGGTCACATGTTTGAGACTAAATTCTGGAGCATGCAAAAACCCTAACTTATTTCAACCATATCTCATAAAATATATCGAACCAAGATTTTAAAATTTATACACAAAGTTCACCAAGACTTCTACTACACATGGTAGAAATTTCCACTTCTGAAGCCTCATATAAAAAAAGGTTATAGCGGAAATGCCAAGATGACCTGTTTGGAGAAGCGAAATCCTAGAATCCAAAGCTTTGATACCAAATATTATTCAGCTAGCTCAAAAAACAGAAGAAAAGATAGATCAACGACTTGAAAAATAGCCTCTTTGAGGGGGAAACCTCCTTTACATCACATAAATGAACAATTTTTGGGTAAAGACCTCCTTGGTATATATAGGAGTCTAAGAGGTCACAATATAATCAAAGCCTACATAACAATAATAATGTAAGGGCACAACAATAACAATAAGGGGACTACACTAACAATAACAATAAGGGGGCTATACTAATATTATAGGGACCTAACACATAAATTATTGATTATAGGTAGCATCAATTGAAGGAGATAGTGTGGCATTGATGACAGCTAAGAGAACTATAACAAAGAATAGATGAAGTTCTCAACGAGGTGAGATAGGTAATTTCACAGCCAAAAGAGAAAGGAGTGCTCAGAAGGAGGAGGTTCTAGTGGCGAGAACCATTGAAATACAAACAAGATGACCTAAGGAGAAATCTTGGTGAGCTATTACTTAATAGGTCAATGGAGAATGCTTGTTACATAGGCTTGACCGTAGCTCATAGTGGGCCAAAGGGATCTCTCAAATGGATCTCCCAAAGGGAAAAGGAAGATGACTACTAATAGTCATAGAAAAGGTTCAAGGGTAAGTGATGCAAGAGCATCCAAGCACTCTTAATCAAATTCGGAATCCAAAGCTATGGAGGAGGAGATGTGGACAATCATGTAAACCAGGAGCAAATTTCTGTTAAAAACGAGCTAATTTGATGGAATTGATAAGTTTCTAGAAGACTTAATTAATGTAATTATCTGCCATGTATGCATAACGAGAGATTAGGGATATGATTGAATGATTGTGGGAGGAAATCATGGATCTTAGATGATCCATGCCTTTTGTAATTTCTTACATAAAGAGAGTCTATGTGTGTGAGAGGACAAATAGAGAGACAAAAAAAAACTGTGAAACAAAGTGTGAGTTCAATGTAGACGAGTGGGGAAAGTATGACTAAGGCTGAAATGCCTTAGATTATAACTATTTTGTATAATATAAAAGTGTGCTTTGTGTTGAAATTGTGTGTCTATGTGTTGTTTCATAAATAGTCTAAATATTTCGTGTTGCAGGTTTGATCGACCAACGATCACTGTAAGGATCGATGGCGATCCAAGGTTAAGCGAGTTATTGTTGTATGGTGTGTCATGAGAACAGAGGTGGCAGAGCGGAACTATGTTTTGAAACAGATTCCATTGACAAATGATCAAACACAGAGAAGAACCATCAGATCGTACAGATCGACGGACAGTAATGGCAGAAGGTGAGGAATCACCAAAAGTTGACCTGGATCATCAGATCAACGGATCCATTGGATCGACGGTTGTCGTGTGGGTAAAATCCATGAGCGTTAATGCGTGAGAAAAGTAGTTTCATAATAAGAAATGGTTTATCGTGTGGGCTCTAAGCAGTAAGTGGTAATTCGAGGTGGTCACCTGATTCCATTTATCAGTCGACACGTAGCACGCCACAAGAGAGAGGAAACCGCTTTATCGGGTGGGTAATCCTCATGCAAGTGGCTCATACGATATGGCTATTAATTGTTGGATCAGAGATAGTTGATTGAACGGTGGAGATCGAGCAGATTGTTTGGTGATCGGGCTAAGCGTAAACCGTCGGATTAGGTAGCAAATTAACGACGGAGATTGAAGCCTATAAGGCTTGGCAAAGAGCGAACTCAACAAATTATGATCAGGAGTTTGATTTCTTTTGAAGTCCGGCCTTTGGTGTCTAGAGTGGGATAGACGTTCGTTATCAGGTTTCCATGCATTTCCATTGTTTGTTAATTTTCGGGTTTTAGGGGAAGTATGCCATTCAAACGATTCTGATTTGTATAGGTGGGCCATAAACCACAAGTTCACGTAAGGATATTATGAAATGAAAGGGAAATTGCCTCACCGCAGTTTTCCTTTTCATTAGTAAGCCACAAAAGGATGAGTGATGAGGACTTTGATAGGGAACATATTGATATGAAATTACAATTGAGTGTACTAATAGAGTTGCTATAGGAAGGTGAGGAAGACCAAAAGTGTGGATGTGTTATGCAAAGGAAGATGAAGTGGCACATGTTGCAAGTGAAGTTGAAGCAAAGGTTGAGTGTTCAATTTAGGAATGAAGAATTTAAGACAATGGAGATGAAAATTCACTATTGTGAATTGGAACAAGTACCAAATCTTGGTGAAGATGAGGATGGAAGAGTTGATGAGATCCAAGAATCTCATGTTTTTAAACTAATGAGATCTTTGTGAATGTAGGTTTTGCATAACATGGACAACCATGGGAAATTGTCACCAAGATACATGAATATGAGGCTTTATTGGGAGATTCATACACAAGTGATAAATGTGGTAAAAGAATGACAATTCCAAGGACCTATTTGTATATTAAACAATGAAGAATTGGCTCAAGAAAATAGCGAAAAAAATGACAAGGATGAAGAGAAGCATTTAGGAGCAATGCTCATGAAAGGTGCTCAAGAGTCAAAGTTATTGAGAGAACAAGAGGAAAAAGAAAAGATTTCATCCAATGAGAGGAAATGTTCACAAATACTAGATGGAGAAGAGATTCCTACAACATCTAAAGAGGAAGAGATGATTTTCAACAAAAGGGTAAACCTGAAAATGTACAACTTCCAAAAGTTGTCATGAAAAAGAAGTGAAAGAATTAAAATTCAATCAAAAGTTTGAAGGACTTAAAGAAAACAATATGACAACAGAATTAAATTATCAAAATTGAAGCTACTAGCATTCAACCATTTGCTGGGAAACTATTAATGCTACCAGCACTCAACCACTTCCTCAAACTCTACACTCATTGTTACAAAAATTCCAATATTTTCTTTAACTATAAATTGTAAAATCATGATTCCTATGACTCAACAATTAGTTTAATTTGAATCCTCAATCTATTGGAATATACAAAAAACATAAAAATGCTTCACCTTTCATAAATCAAATTGTAGGATTGCCCAGTGCATTTCAACTTGAGTCTCCTAGTGACCTCAATTTTCCAAGGAAATCAAGTCTCTAATGTGGTTGCAAATCAATGCCCAAAAATTCTTACCTCAACTCAATCTCTAAAGATTGATCATCCCATTTCCCAATGCAATTTCTCTCAACAATATAATTTCCAAATCTCAACATTTTGCAATGTCTTAGTCACCATTTCTTGCTAATTTTGCTTCATTACCAACACCCACCTTCTCAAGCTTGATTCCACCATTTGGATTTGTTGTTCAATGCTTCCTCAAATTTATGTTCCCCTATTGTTGAGCACAACCATTTCATTTCCATTATCACATCATGATCGTCAAATTCATTAAATCAATATTTCCTTTTCAACATTTTCAATGCAATGGATGGATAGGAACAATCCATCATTCAACAGTTTGTTATTGAGAGCTCTTTTACTGCAACTACCCAAAATATTTAATCTTGTAATAACACAAATAGGAAATAGAGTTTTCAACTACCGAAAATGATAAATCACTACGAAAATGATAAATCACTACACCCTTATAGTTTGATACAATTCAACCCAACAATTATAATGCAGAGATACTAACTTCATAATTGAATTCAAGCCAAACACATCAATTCCAAACCTGAGGATATGCAAACTCTTCTACATAGAAACTTGTGTTCTTGTAACCATTGACTAACAAAAACCACAACCAACTTATTAATCCACTAATTCATCCATAAGAAACCAATATTGGAATCACATACTACTAGAAAATCCTACATTCATATTCCACCACAAGACTATGTACAATATATAGAAATTGAATACACCAAATATTTATAAATAATGGCATGATTCATACAAAGATGGGTGTGCTTGCCCATCCCTCTCTCTACTCTCCTATGTCTCTTTTTGATGCCCATAGGCATACAAACATAAAGTAATCTAAACTATCAATTCATCCAGATCCTAATCAAACTCAAAAACCTTAGCCCACCTATCCCTAGGATATCAAATTCAAAACACTAAGCTAACAACTCACCATTATCTCGATTCTTGTAGAATTTAAAAAAGACAAAAATGCAAATATCACTTGAGTTTTATCTTTCACAAACTTTGATCACTTTGGAAGAGAGATGCTCCTACATCAAATTCTAACTTTTGGTTTTTTTCTAGTCTAGACAAATATTTAGAGTAGATATTTGATTCAATTTTGAAGGAACAAACAAAAAAATTTGGTCCATATAGAAAATAACATGTATATTTCTTATGGAATATGATGACTTGTTTCTTCTCAAAATAATTAATAAGTTTGAGAATTCCTATTCTATATAGAAGCACTTACATGTCTAGAGGATTTTCCCTCTTTTAAAGCTTTTTGTGATGTACTTACATGTCTAGGGGATATTCCCTCTTTTAAAGCTTTTCGTGATTCTCTTAATAGAGACAAAGATAATCTCTTGCATCTTACATTGATCAAGAGTGCAAGTACATCTAATCTTAGTGCTGCAATAGAAGCAAGGTCTTTAGCGTCCAAATAAGTAACATCAAGTAAAACAATAGGACCAAACTTTCTTAGCCAACTCTTACTCGTGACTAGTGATAAAGGAACTAAATCAAAAGGCAATAAGCCTAAGAGACATTGCATTTTTTATGAAAAAGATGATCATATGAAGTCTAGATATTTTCAAGAAAATGAAATCATTAGGAATGGAAATGAAGAAAAACAACATCAATCTTGACCCTCCTAACCTTTTTTTCTCATGGACATGCTCTTTATGCTTCTAGATTTTATGTAGTGCCACATCTATTTCTTCTAATGAGTGGCTTATTGATCCCAATGAATCTTCTACTCTTAATAAATATAACACCAAACAAGTATTTGTTGGTGATGATAGATATCTAATTTTTGCAAGGTCTATAATAGCGTCTCTTTATGAGAGCCACTTCAACAATGTATTATGTATTTTCTACTCTTAATAAATGAAACACCAACAAATATTTGTTGTTGATGATAGATCTCTAATTTTTGCAAGGTCTATAATAGCTTATCTATATGATGGCCACTTCAATGATGTATTATGTGTTTTCTACTCTTAATAATGTAACACCAAACAAATATTTGTTGGTGATGATAGATCTTTAATTTTTGGAAGGTCTAGAATAGTTTCAATATATAATGGCATTTACTACAACATTTATTTAATGTGTTAAAATTTTCAAAAGAAATTTAGTACAACTTTGAACTATGATAAGAATATGGAAGTTTAGAGATTAGTAATAGAAATGTAACTCACTCAATACCTAAGAAATAATAAGGGGTTTTAGTGTTAAAATGTATTATGTATTTTCTACTCTTAATAATGTAACACCAAACAAATATTTGTTGGTGATGACAAAGCTTTAATTTTTGGAAAGTCTAGAAGAGTTTCAATATATGATAGAAGAGTTTCAATATATGATAGAAGAGTTTCAATATATGATAGCGTTTACTACAACATTTATTTAATGTATTAAAATTTTCAAAAGAATTTCATAAAAGTCAAGTACAACTTTGAACTATGATAAGAACATGGAAGTTTAGAGATTAGTAATAGGAATGTAATTCACTCAATATCTATGAAATAATAAGGGGTTTTAGTGTTAAAATGTTGATTATATAGGGATTAATAATAAAAGTATGGATGTTATATCTCATGCATTATTGGTTAAAAGAGTCAATGTTTGACGTTAGAAGTGATAGCCTTGGTGTTGGTTATTTTGGAAACATCCACTCTAGAATTACAACAATCACATTCAATGAATTTTTTATCCACTAAGATTACAAAATTTGCAACCAAATCATTAGGACATCCAATGATTTTTTTTACATCTAAGATTAAAACATTTGCAACCATTCATTTAGGATTAAGCATAATTTTAAGATATCATAATGATACTTAAAACCATTTATCCACCATTAAGCATAGTTTTAAGATATCATAATGATACTTAAAACCATTTATCCACAAAGTTTTTGGGATATGAGATCCAAGAGCACAAAACTTTTCCACAAAATTTCACTATAACTAATTGGATGGGGATTTATAAACTAATGTTTCAAATTGGTGAGATATAGTATCATGAACAACTAAGGAAAAGAACATCTAATTATCAAAAATAGAAGCAAAGTGTTTCTACTTACCATATGACCAATCTAACAAAGAAAGAAATTGATTTTGTTAGAGAAATTAAAAAAATTTGTCCTACATTATTGTTAATTTTTAAAATATATAAATTCAAAAATAATTTTTAAATTATATAAATTTATCCATACATTATCAAAATGTTTTACCATACAAAAAAGAAGAACAACATATTAATTTGATACTGGTTTTGTTTCTCAAAATAATATAAAGTGTATACATGGAAAAGTGCATATTCTTTAACCGCGCAAAAATAAATTTATGTGTAACACCTTTTTAATTATAATCATCAATCATAATCAATCCTATAATTTCACAATTTCCAAATTAATTTGTCATTATTACTATATCATGAATTAATCAAAATTACAACATTATAATATAAATTAACAATAACGACTTTTCAAAATTATAACAAAATCCCATTCTTCACAAGCATCCCAATTCTTCAAAAACTATAACAATTATTTCATATTTTATAGTGCTAAAGTTTTAATATACCTCTCCGAGCACTTTTATTTATTCAATAAATGACACCTCACTCTCTTTTATGTATTCAATACAGGACACCTCACTCCCTACGTATTAAAGTGTAAAGCCGATTCACCCCCACAATCTGTAACAAACTCCGGAAAACTTCAGATATTATTAAGGACTTCCTATATACCATTTAATGACCAATCACGTTAATCACACATCTCAAACTCTCTCCTTTAATCATGTAATCAAATGCCTTGTTGATATCGGCAAATGAAACCTCATGTGTGATAAATTTCTCCAGTTCAAGCTTCTGCAAACCAACAATAAACCAGGAAAGGAAGTTAAGATTAAAAGCCTAATTAAAGACTAGTACTTCAGCTCAAGGAAAGGAAATGAGCAGGCATGAGGTGAGAGGGATATTTCTATCAGAAAATCTAAGCAGATGAAGAGATCGTGATGGAATAATAAGTTTTCAGATAAGTCTTACCTTAGACAAATACAATTCTACAAGGCCTGGCAAATCCGAACGGGGCTTATAGTTTCCAAAGAAAGTTCCTTTCAATGTCCTTTCGTTAAGAAAATTCACAGGGCCGGTTGCAAAGACTGCGTCTGAATGAGGGACACCCACTAAAACGGCTACACCCCAACCCTGAACAACAAACACATACCCATTTGATCAGCATATATGAATAGTTGCTAAAACTGAGCGTGGTATATTTACAATTTCAGAAGAAAGGGGAGGCAGAGTAAATACGTCATGGCAGGATTCGAAGGCTTGAATCATGGCCTTTACATTCCCTGTGCACTCGATGCTGTAGTCCACCCCTCCATCAGTTTTCTCGGCAATAACCTGATAAGCTCCCAGAGTTTAGTTCTAATTTAACTCCGAATACAACACAACACTGAATTCAGCTTTAACATAAATTATTTTACAGATCTATTAAGCACCCACAATTAGCATAAATGTTTAAAGATACAAAGATTAAACTACAGATCTATGTCGCACAAACAAGGATTAAAAGTTTGCACAAAAGCTCATCCCACCAGGATAGAGCATACTGCTCCCCACCGAGGGCAGAGAAAGTTTCTCCTGATGCAATGATTCATACTACTAGGCAGACAATGTCCATTAATATAAGAGAAGTTAAACATCCCAAAAAGAGAAGTTAAAGATCATTTTAGGCAGACTAACCAACCTGTTGAATAGGCTTCTCGTGGTCCAGTGGGTTTATAAATTCCGTTACACCAAAGAGTTTTGCTGAAAAAGGATACAATTCAAGAAATTATTCAAACAACGAATTGGAAAGGAAATTCTCCAGTCAACATATATAAGCAGGTTATCCAAAAGTGAAAATGGGCAATTTACAACCTTTTTCAAATCTGTCACTGTTTAAATCGATTCCAATTATTCGAGAAGCTCCTGCAATTCTTGCCCCTTCAGCAGCCTGCGTAGTTAAGCCCAGGTCAGATTTCTAACAGAAAATTAAACAGTAAACACATATTGACCCCCAAAAAATTCACGAATGGAACTGAGATTTACTTACAGAGAGCCCAACACCCCCAAGGCCAAATATTGCTACAGTTGAACCCTTCTTGGGTTTGGCTACATTCAAAGTCGCACCCATCCCTGATTCCACAACAAAATGAATTTTAAATAAGAATTCCAGTCAAGGAAACAACCATGGATGATTTTATTAACAGTCCAGCAACCCAAACTTTAAGAATTGAATTACCCACTTTACAAAACTATGTCGATCAGATCATGTTGATCTCTGTTTCAGAATCAACAGAAAAGTTCAACAAAATCAGGAGATTTACCTGTTGATACCCCACAACTCAGAATACAGACTTTGTTAAGAGGAGCCACTGGATTTATCTTGGCCACACTACCTACATGCGAAACTGTATACTCGCTGAAGGTGGATGTGCCAAGAAAGTGGTAAATCGGTTTACCATTGATTGAAAACCTTGACTTCCCATCATTGATCATAACCCCTCTGTCAGTGTTAATTCTTAGAAGATCACACATGTTACTCTCCTCTGACTTGCAGTGTCTGCATTCTCCACATTCTCCAGTAAATACGGGAAGCACACTGTCACCCGCTTTGAGGTCAGTCACCCCTTCTCCAACACTCTCAACAACTCTGTATCAACCAACCTATGGTTAGTGAGCAATAAATCACCTGGAAATTCTTCTCCCTTTTTCCCCTTTTAAAACTCTAAACGCCTGCTACTATGAATAAATAATTTCTTTGAATAATACAGAGTCCATGGGCAAGAACAGAGTGCATACCCAGCTGCTTCATGTCCTAAGATACGGGGAAAGAGAGGTTTTTGGCCCTGTCACCAAAGCAGTAACAGTAAAAGACAAATTATAATGAATAATGTAATTTAATGGTATAAAGAGAAGTCATTGTGTTATACAGTGCAGTAGGAGATGTGCAACATCCATACTTAACTTCTTCTCTATGTTTAATAAGTTTAGTTCTGATACTTAAGTTCTTCTCTATGTTTAATAAGTTTAGTTCTAATGATTATTTATAGCATACCTTTGCATCCCAGAAATAAAGATCTGTATGACACAAGGCAGTATAATGAATTTTGATTCTGACTTCCATTGCCTGTGGGGGAGCCACTTCCACTTCTTCAATCTTCAAAGGCTCCCCTGCTTCCCATACAACAGCAGCTACGATAAACATACAAATCAAAATATCAGAGATGTGTAAACATAAACATACATAGGGTTACTTAAACCTTAAAAATGATTAACCCTGAATCAGATAAATTCAGATTAACCCTGAAAATTGATCTTGCACTGATATGATATATACGAATTATAAATCGCATAAATCCAGATTAACCCTAAAAATTGATCTTGCACTGAAGTAATATATGTGAACTAGAATGTGGACATGAATCGCTGTGAGTTAATTATCACCTTTGCATTTGATAACCTGGCCTGCAGTAGAGGTCGCCATCTTCCTTTCTGCCCAAACTGTATCTTCTTGCTATTGTAATAATTATTTTGAACAAACAAACCCTTGACCTTTGAGTTGGTGTTGAAAGCAAAAATCCTTTCTGAATTTATACCCCACTTCCTGTGAAATGGTTACACTCGATTGCGTTAAACGCGTTACGAAATCAGGCATCGCGAATATATTGGCAATGACTATGCGCGCCTCCCTGTCATTCCACAGATGAATTTGATTTTTTGAAGCCATGGAATGCGCGCAAACCACCGTATTTAGCTTGATACTGGCGGCCACGGCTACGTGGATTATGTACGGGGAGGGAGAGTTAGTTTTGCCTACAAAACCCCATAACGACTCTACAGTTTGTTGCAGAGCGGGGGGCATAACGACTTTTACACTTTTGAAGGGAGTTGTCTATAATGCGACTTTTTGGAGATTCCGGTGACGGAATCCGGCGGAAGAAATGAAGTTAAACCTTGATTTCGAGCAGTTAAAATGGTTTTTTAACTGCATATTTGGATTCAGCGCCCTGAAAAACCCCTGGGAGCAATTGATTGTGCAGAAAGTAGCTATCAAACTTGGGATTCCAATGAATTGCTGCCGGATTTTGATCGGAAAAATCCGCCGGAAAGGCCTTCAAAAAGTCGCGTTATAGACTACTGCCTTTTGAAGTATCGCCGCATGGGAAATTAAAAGAGGTCTTATTTTAAGGTATTTTTAAAAATGGATTATTTATCTAGAAATTAGTTAAAAGTTTAAATATGGAATTGAATTCTTAGGCATGTGATATTAATAAGCTATGGTATTATAAAAAAGTTTATTTACAAATTAAAAATTTCTATGATAAAATTGGGGTGAATCTCCATGATTATATATATACTAATAATAATTGAGTGGAGGCTTATAAGGTAGTTGGAGGATGCTATGTTAAGGCATTTTGTGGTGAAAAGGTCATTAGTTTGAAACTCCATGAACAAAAAACCAACCATGCCCTTGGGCCATAGCTACTCAAGCCACAATTTAGATGTGACAGTCATCTAAAAACTCACGTTACCTAACAAACAAGAAATAATAATAATTTTACTCCAACCTAGTATGGAAAGATGTTGTAATGTTTTGTTATGTAAGCTTTTGACTCATCAAATTACATAAAAAATAAAAAATAAAAAATAAAAATAAAAATAAAATTATTATAAGATAAAATCAATAAATTTGATAATTATAGCTAATATTTATTAAAATAAACTAAATAAATAAAACTTACCATGGATAGTTTTTACTCCAAATTTTAACAACCCATGGTTTTTTGTCAACGGTATTCTTAGGTATATATTATATATATATATATATATATAACCAACTTAAATCCATCTTAACTCAAATCTATCAAGCATTGAGAGAGATCAAATCTCTTGAGGTGCAAACCTTTTAAGTTTTGCATAACAAAAAGGTTTGCATCTTGAGAGATTTGATCCCACTCTTGATAAATATGGGGTTAAGATGGATCTAGGCTGGTAATAATAATAAAGAAGTTATAACTTAGTTGATTTTTAGGATTTTTTTAATTTTAGCAACTTCAAATGTATCATGAAATAAATGATTTTATATTTATTATGAATTGATGTTTATGAGAGTTTACCAACCTTTTAATTCATATCAATATACTAGTAAAAAATATAATATATTTGACCCTTTGTGATAAATCTTAAACTTACAAAAAAAAGTTATTTGAATGTCCCTCAAGTATTATATATGAAGTGGTTGAATGCCCCTTATAATTTAATTTTTTTGATAAATTAAATTATTTAAAAGCAAATATCAAACTTTTATTAATAATACTATTACAATTATAAATTTGTAGCAAAATTTTAATTATATATATATAATATATAGATATAGATATATAAATATAAGTCCAGGTTATCCTAAGCTCCCAATTGAATTCTACACCAACCTAGATCCATCTTAACTTCAATTTACCAAGTATCGAGAGGGATCAAATCTCTCAAGGTGAAAATATTTCCTCAAGTTTTACATTAACAAAAAAGGTTTGCATCTAAAGAGATTCGATCCCTCTTGGCAATTGGTAGATCTAGAGTTAACATGGATCTAGGTTGGTTTTAACCCACCTAGAAAGGTGATAAAAAAACGTTGACATACATTCTTATATTACATCTACAAATCTCCCCCATAATGGGTTGTAGAGTGCCTCTTGATGCTAACAAATGCTTGGAATTTATTGGAGATGCCCTTCTCTCTGTTATTGAATACTCTAGATCCTTTGGTCAAATGTTGCTCCATTTAATTCCACCTTCTTAGCTCTTAGTCCCAAGTTTGATCACCCTAAATCTTTTGACCAGTTCTGACCCATCTCCCTCTGTAACACTATCTATAAAATCACCACCAAGATTATAACCTTGCGTCTAAAGGATATCCTACCTCATCACATCTCTACTAAATAGTTTGGATTTCTTATTGGAAGGTAAATTCATGAAGCTATTGGTCTAATGCAAGAGGCCCTCCACTCTATCCACTCCCTCAAACAAAGGGTGCTCCTCCTTAATGTTGATCTATCAAAATCCTTTGACTGAGTAAATTGGCTTTACTTATGCCTTCTTTTGATCCACCTGGGCTTCTCCCATTCCTTTGTCAAGTGGGCTATGAAGTGCATATCCACCTATTCCTTTTCCATTCTTATCAACGAGGCGGCTTGCCCCTTTTGCCATGTTGAGTGTGGCCTTCGTCAGGGTTTCCCCTTCTCCCCTCTCCTCTTTCTTCTTGTAGTTGAAGGTCTCAACAGGGTGTTATCGTAAGAAGTAAGGAATGGTACCTTCAAAGGTGTTCTTATCTCTCAAAATTCCTTTCCCTCATACCTTCTCTTTGTTGATGATACTATTATCTTTTCAAATGGAGGAATTCCTCACATCAAACATCTAAAGTCTATCTTGGATCTATTCAATCAAGAACCGCGAATGAAAATAAATAATCAGAAGCCTTCCATTTATAGTTGGGCTATACTAGAGAATGAAATCATCTCCATCAAAGACATTCTAGTAGCTCCTCTAAAAAATATTGGTCACTGTTCAAATATATTGTTTCGTTCTCAATTCCTACAGTTATCACAAGCATGATTGGACATGGTTGCTAAATAAAATTGAAAAAAGAATCAGGCTCTAGAGCAACAAATGGCTCTCCATAGCAGGTTTCCTAGTCTTATGCAAATCTGTAATCAAAGTTATCCCATTTTATTAGGCCTCTTTGGGTTTAATTCCCATGGGGATTTTGAATTTGATTCAACAAGTCTATGTTTGTTTCATCTGGTGTAGGAAGGAGGAAAAGAAAACTTTTTCTCTCACTTCTTGGGAATCCAGTGCTCTTCTAAAATCCTCTAGTGGATGGGGGATAAAACTTCTCCCAAAATTTGCATAAGCATTAACAACAAAAGGTGTATGGTGCCTTATCCAAGGGATTGGGCTATGGGCACATATCATGATCCAAAAATATATAAGACCTTTATCCACCCTGGACTTGATACACACTCCTTAAAAACCTCTCCAAAATGCCTTTATTGTCTGGAAAGGTATCCTAAAGGATTTCATATCGTTGGTGATCACCTAGGTTGGAAGGTGGGGAATGGATAAAATGTTCTACTTGGAAGAGATCCCTAGATCATTAGTCTACATTGGTACAACTTCCCCGAGCCTTTTATCCGACTCTTGTTTGACAAAAGAAAGTTCTCTCTAGCTCATGTATTCCTCCATTCCCTTCTTATAGGTCAAGAAACTTAGATGTCGACCATAGACCTCCAGCTTGAAGGTGAGGATGCAACAACCTAGGAAAATTATATTAAAGCTCTAAAATTCGCAAATGTTACCATCTATGATAGTGAGGACCAACTCATATGGATAAAAAGTCCTCACGAGAGATATGCCCCAAAATATGGATACTTATCACAACTTCAAGCAATTAAAAGTCCTCCATGGTGGGGGGATATCCTATGGAAATTGTATTTCCCTCCAAAATCTAAATTGCTCATGTGGCTCATGTTGAAAGGGAAATTCCCCACCTAGGGCATGTTCCAAAAAAGTTCATTCTGTGGTCATTCCAAGGTCCTAGCGTATGCCTTCTCTTCCAATCGGATGCTAAATCTATAAATCACTATTCTATAAATTGTTTCTTTGCAAAACATGTTTGGATGGAATTAAAATGTTCATGCCCCCAAGCCTTAAACCAGGACGTTGAGTACATCTCTCTCTATTTGAAACCTTGGCTTTCTAGCCACCTTCTGTATAACCTTAAAGTTGTCCCTCTATGTATTAGTTGGGGCATTTGGCTTGAACAAAATGCTACTAGTTTTTAGAATATACCCCCTAACTCCTCCAAAGTCTCCTCACAATGTTTGGTTATTCTCTTTATCCCCCTCATCTTTATCTATTAGTTTTTACTCGCCTCTTGAACCTACTATTATCCAAACTGCCCCCCCAAGACATTTTTTTATGGCGCTACATATGGCTCCCCCTCATCTGGAGGTGCAAAGGGTAATTTGCATCTTTCTGACTCACACTCTCTCTCCTTCTCTGCCAACATCAGGTATGCTACAAATAACCTCACCAAAATCTTCGCTCTCTATATCATTATTCTTCTTGCAATCTCCAAGAATGTTAGATCTCTCTCTCTCTCTATGTGTGTGTGTGTGTGTATGTGTGTGTCAATTCTCAAGTTGTTAAAAAATGGATGCAAAAAAAAAATTTGATTAAGAACTTCACTTAGCTTTCTCTCATGGAAAAAATAAATCAAAAAACCTTAAATTTCTCACATATCTCGCATGATCACGTTTATAAGCACAAAAACAAATAAGCAGATCAACTCTTCAATATTGGATTAGATCTAGACAGTTACACATGCTCAGTCTTTGAGATTAAAGAAGGCCTCATAACAAATTTTATTTTTGAGCCTTTGGTCTAACTAAACATTGGAGCTCCAAGATATATATAGAGTTGTCACTTGAATCATCTGCGAGAGCTTTCTACTGAAGATGTTATGTTTTGTTGTTTTATTTTTCTCATGTTACAGATCAATCATGTTTATATATTTCCTAGTGACTATTTTGGAAGACAATATGTCTTATATGAACTATATTTTCAGAAACAACTTTGTTGTTAGTCTCCTTGGTGCATGACCATGACACTGTGTAAACCAATTTTAACACATAATAATTATAAAACAACTCCAATTTTTTGTATATATCAGAAACACACTTGATAAAGCCATAAAAATGCTTAAACATATACTGATGTGACTTTTTTTTATTAAATAGTAGAAATTCCAAACTCTTTTCATATATATATAATTTGTTTATCATATTGCTTAACGAAAATAGAAAAATCCTCTACTACACATTTTATAAACATTAACTAAAATTGTCCATAAATAATATTTTTTAATTATGAAGTTTGATAATAGTGAAAAATCATTTTCAAAATAACAAATTTAAGACACGATAGTAAACCACTGACGGGACTTAAATACTCTAAGTTTTATAGGTTTTTAATTTTTTATTTGCCTCACACATAATTAAAAAGAAAAAATAATATAATAATAAATTATTCTACAATCTGGAAACAAAATGAATTGACATTTATCACCCTTTTCATTCATAAATCTTCAATCTAGCTTTTATCACTCTTTTCATTCATAAATGTCAAAAAATACATTGAGTCTTCAATCTAGAAATAAAATGAAGTGACATTTTTCCTCCATTATTATTTATAATTATATCTTTTATTTATTTCGAATCAACCTGAATTGACATTTATCTCTTTCCCTTCATAAAGGTCAAAAAAACACAGTCTTCCATCTAGAAACAACATGAAGTGACAATTTTCTCTCCTATTATTATTATTATTATTTATGGTTATAACTTTATTTATTTTAAATGAGAAAAGAAAATTGAAATAATTGAATTTACATAAAAAAATTTAATAATTAAAAAATATATATCGCTAAGAAAATGTGCTCTGCTAGGGTTTTTTAGTTGCAGAGAGTCTTTTTGTAGATCACGAGCAAGCAGGCCCGTTTAGATCACCGCAGATTCGTGGATTGTTGGATCATTATGTTAGTCGTGATTCTTTGCTATTGAGTGTGTCTACTTTTTGTTGGAGCATTATGTTCCATGTGGCATGGAGGAGGAGGTAGTTTTCAAAGCCCTGGTGTAGGATTAAAAACCTCGAGGGACTTCTTCTCCCCCCCCCCACAAAAAAAAAAAATGTGACGAAACTAGTTGTGATCCCTGCAGTGGCTTGTGGCCAAATCCAAAAGTTGTTGAATCTTGGGTCATGGAACAATGGGCCCCCAAGCTTCAAGGCTAGGTAACTTCCTTTGCAGTTGGAAGGGGTTTCTATGCCTTTTTGTTTCTCAAAAAAATTATAAGAGATTTGATTTTTAGATCAGGGTTGTATTTCATGGGGTCTAGAGGCCTCTTTATCACTCCATGGACTTTTGATTTCAATCCATATTATGAGATCACTATCATGTCAGTGTGGCTTCAGTTGCCACACATCTCTCTTCACCTTTGGGGCCTGATGCACTAAAAGACATTGGGAACACGCTGGGTTGCTATCTAGATAAAGCAGAACCAAAAGGAGGCCAATTTTCTTGTGCTCACATATGTGTTGAGGTAAACCTCAATGAAGGTTTGTTGGAGGCTCTAAAGATAGATCTTGGAGAATGGAGCAATATTTAGGAATTCGACTATCAACAGCTTCCTTTCAAATGCATTTTTTATCATTCTCATGGGCACCTTGTCAAAAACTACCCCTAAGAAAAAAAAGACGAGCAGTCCCAAGCCCCCGTTTCTAAAGAGGTGAGTTTCCAACCAACAAAAAAGTGAAGGAGGAATCAATAGAACAAGGTTGCACCCCCAACAAAATTTGTTGAAGCAAATCCAATACCAAAACCTTCCTTCAGTAAAAACTCTTTTAAGGATCTTCAAGACCTAGAACAAGAAGAAGATACCCGTATGGATGAATCCCCAAATGAGGATCAAGGAAATACATAAGTGTTGGTGGAAAATAAAGAGCAAGCCCCTATACGGGTAGACTTTCCTAATCTAGAGTCAAAATTTGCAAAAAAATCATTGGAATTGACACCTTCAGCTCTTACAGAGATGAAGTGGTCTACCCAAAAGTTTGACAAGGAAGTTATGGAAATTAGAGAAGCTCATGCAAAATCATGTAAGGAAGACAATGTTGAAAAATACCTCTCCTCGAATTCAATGGAACCACCTCTCACAAGAGGCTTGAAATCTAATAAAGAAAAGTGAGAATGTGAAAATTCTAACTTGGATTCAGGATCCCAACTTCGCGTGGATTCTTTGCTCTAAAAGCCTCCCAAATAACTCCATGTATTGTTTTTGCATTCTCTTATGCTCGCAATATGTAAGAATTTACTCTTGTAAACATGTAGAAGGACTTAGTTGTAGTAACTGTCGAAAACACTGGGATCTATCTCCAATGAATTTAGTCATTATCTTAATGAAAGATCCCATAGAAAAAAGGTAATGTATGGGATTACCAATGTATTTGTTGTGACAGGGTGCAAATTTAATAAATCTCTTCTTATTTTTGTCAAAAAAAAAATAAACAATTAAAATTTTATTTATATAAAAAGAGAAAAGAAAATTAACATAATTGAACTTGCATAAAAAATTTAAACAAAAATTTGATATAAATAGTTTTTTAATAGATTTATGAGATGTCGAATAGAATTTGTTTTTTTTGTTTTATCAATTAAATAATTGATAAATGTTGAGAGACATCAATATATAATAAGCATCAAAACACTTTTTTTAGTGTAGTTCACGCTGCTACATCCACGAGAAAATCCAAGTAGATCAACCTGAAGGGATCTACCCGCCGACCAAACTAGCAAGGTTTAACCCCCAGGGTGTCCAGGCGATTTGACCCCATTACCTTCTGATAGGCGAGGTTCTTAGCAATAGGAACTCGATCAACTGAGCTATCCGTTGGGGCTAATAAGCATCAAGGCACTTACTTTACAATATATTTCACATTACTGAAATTTAAAAACTAATATATTATTATTATTATTATTATTATTAAAATATGAGTTATATATATAAGAGCATGTAACAAGAATCTTAACCAAGGGGATTTTTTTTTGCAAATAGACTTTGTTAAAATAACATGGGTCAATATTATCGCTATAACTCATTTCATATGAGGCTTGTTCATATGACATTCTTTTAATTAATCAATTTAATTAAAATGGTAAAAATGACATAATACATTGGAGATAAATCTCAACCTTTCATTTGTGAATATTACTAAGAATATTCTAGAATATTTTATGGAAGTTAAATCCTACTATCCACGTAATAATTATTGACAATTAAATTAAAATTCCAAAAACCCTTTTCCAAAATAAACATCCTATCAACATAATTGATTATTGAAACTAACAAAAATTTTTATTATTACTATTTTAATAATCTTAAAAAAAAACCTATACGGTGTAGATAGATATACCCACATTCCATACCAATTACTCCCTATTAAAAAATGGAAAGCATCCTTATTTTCTCAACATTTAATGAATGGTATTAAACTGTAAAAATAATACCATAGAAGGTATCATCAAAATTCTTACCCACACCACAAGAATAACATGGTAAGCCATGTAGAATAACATGGTAATCCATGTGAGATGTGCACAAGACTGAGAATTCAATCGGATTGAAATTAATAAAAAAAATTAATAAAATTTTAATCCTATTATATTATATTATAAAAATTATTTTTAATTTCTTATTTATAAAAATCATTATATAAAAGATATTTTTTTGATTTTGTAGATAAAATGGAATACATAACTAATAATTTTTAATTATTAAGTTTGATAAAAAAATTCCATTTTGAAAATACAAATTTAAGATAAGATAGTTATTTTAATGTAGAAACACCTAGGTAGGGTTTCTACAATCTCCTAATAGCGTGGTCTTTGATGGATCGAATCATCTCCCTGTATCAGTTGTTGTTGATTGGTTCAACTCAGTTTGCATTGACCGCTACGAGAAGTGATCATGAATGGCCCCTTGCCTCGGGGTGAGGGACCACAGTCCTTCAGGGACACGGTAAATTAAAGCTCATTCATGCATGGATGACTGAACTAGGCAAAGGCTACCACCTCACAAAATGTCAACAAAAACCCTACCATGGGAGCGCAGTGGCAAGCGAGAGAAGAGAAAAATTAGTGTCTGCCACGAGCAACAGTCAACCCTAAATTTGTAATCCTGAATAATCGACTGGAGCAAGGTTGTCAGTAAATGAAAGATCATGCCATGATATGCAAATTCCTCGGTATCTGGCCAAAGGAGAAAGATATCTTAATGTGGATCCAACACAAATGGGCACCGCGAGGGAAATTCAAGCATCGACTCCAAGCTAAAGGGTTCTTTACAACCATCTTTGTAGATTTGGAAGATCGACAACGCATATTCGGAAACGGACCATATTTTATGGGAAGCACAGAGTTGTTCATCAAATATTGGGAGGAATGCTACAACCTTGATAAGAAAGAATTCAGAGTAGTGATAAGGAAGAATTCAGAGTAGCTCCAATCTGGGTGCGCCTTTATTCCCTCCCGAATGATTTTTGGGAGCAGGATATTCTTGAAGGCATTGATAACTCCATCGATCAATTTGTTAAAATATTTGAAGTCACCAAAAGGCGTAACCATGCAACCTTTGCTAGGATCTATGTGCATATGAACATCTCGCAACCTCTCCTAGAGTAAATCGAATTAATCTATCACGATACCACTTGGAATCAACCTCTAGATTATCAACATGTTTTGTTCAAGTACTAAAGATTCCATGAGTATGGTCACTTATTTAGAGATTCCCCACTAACTAAGGCAAAGGAAGTCGGATTTTCCACTCACAATCGAGACATTGAAGGATTCCAACAAGTTGGAGGACATCGTCCATGGCCAAACCACCCTGCCCAAGACCCTCTGTAGCTACAAGCCTTGCCTCAGGAGAGCCTGAAAGATTAGACCAATTCAGCCACCATTACCTAGAAACCCCTATCAGTTCCTAGCCCCAACAACCCTTTCTCTGCCCTAGCAAACCTGGACCCTGAGCAAGAGAAGATCGGGGAAGAAATTCCCTCATCTTCGAAGGATATCTCCCAATCCATGGAAGTTGATAAGAAACCCCTCTCCCTAGGGGAAAAGATTGCAACCAAATGTAAGATGCTAGAACATTCAGAGGATGATTGAAGGGTTAAAGATGTCCTTATGCACACAAGCATGATCCTGGAAGTAGAAGAGAAGAATAGCAGGTTAGGAGCTAAAGAGCAGAAAATGTTGGAGGTATTCAAAGCTTGGATAAAAGAAAACGTTAAAGACATACCAAGAAGCCAAACGTTGCACTTCAATCATTTCTACTCCGAATGGGCGGCCAGATCAAGGAAGCCAAATCCAGATCGAGGAAGCATAGGGAAAGATAATAACCCTCTCACCCTCTCCATCATTGAACTTGATAGCTCATAGAAAGGAAAAAAAAGGGAGGAAATTGACCAAAGACCTGATCTGCAAAGTAGGGGAATTGCTGTTGAATTCATGTAGGTTTTAACCCTGTATAGAAATTACCTACATACGAATTCTAAAACAAAGAAAATAAACAATGCAAGAGCATAACACATAAAACACATATGCACA
>APFE030549177.1:22758-54209 GCA_000404065.3 Pinus taeda | reverse complement strand
TCAATATAGTGAGTGGATTCAGGTGCTTTACCTTTGTCTGTATCATCAGTTTTACCCTTTTGTTGGTTTCTTCTCTGCTCAATTTTGTCCCATGGTAGCTTGCATGTAGAGGCATCATGTGATCCATTTCTTTTGCAGCGAATACAATGTAAATCTGCCTTTTCTCCTTGAGGATGTCTGCCCCTCCTGCCTCTGAAGTATCTTCCTCTTCCTCTTCGTCCACCTCTTCTTCTTGTAGAATCTTGAGCAGGATATTTTTCTTTATTAGCCATGCATACAGTTCTCTTCAGAAGATTCAGGGACTGTCTTTTTTCCAAAGGCTTTTTCTCTTTCAGCAAACTTTTTCACAAGAGAGTCAAAGGTTATATCTTTGAGATTTCCATTTGCTTGCAAAGACTCAAGATAATTGGAGTAAGTAGGATAAATTGCCTTGAGAAAAGCAATAAGAGGGATATCCAACTCAACCTTAGTGGATTTGATATCATGCATTATATACTTTATTTCAGATGCAAGAGCAAGAGGATCATTATTTTGCAGTTCAAGAGTGAAGAGTTTAATCATAAGTTGGACGACTTCAAGTGCAGAATGTGAGTCATATAGTTCTTTCAGCTTTGTAAAGCTTCAAAGGCAGTTGAATATGATGAAATGTGGTGACTCACCTCCTTATTTACAGATGCTGCGATTAATACATACGCTTTGTTGTTCGTTTTCCCAAATGACGAGCTCTTTGTCTGAGGTAGGTTGTACTGGGTCATTGTCTCCTTCTCCGACACACACTCCTTTCCACAATTCATTGAAGATGAGGGTGTGTTTTATCATCCAGGGCCATTCAGGATAGTTCTCCTTGCCAGTGAGAACTATTCCCACCATGGATATGATTGAATGCATTCTGTGAAAAAAAATAACTTCTGCTGATAGAATAATACTTCTAATGACAAAAAAAAAATGTGCTTTTGTAGAGGAAAAAAAACTTCTGCTACTAAAAAAATGATTCTGATATGAAAGTGTATTCAAAACCATCCAAAATCTGAGCAAGAATAGAATTCTGCTACGCCATTTATATATCATTGACCATTGAAAGGATACTGATAACCATGCTACCACTGTAACATATATATATCACCGCATATATATCACCATTTATATATCACCGCATATAACTTTTTTTTATAATCCATTATATGCCATGTCCATCATATAAAGGCAATGTGGAAAACACACATTTGAAGTGATATACGGTCATAGTTTAAAATTTTAGCACCAAAAAAAAGAACGCTCAACGAATATGGGGTTTATACATAGGAAAAATACCGCAACCAAATAACCATCAGTTTGAAAATGAGATGAAAGACTCCTCTCGAGCCCTCTGACTTGTATAAAGTTCGGTCCTCACCGAGAGCTCCAGCCTAAGCTATGTCTCGCGTTCGAATGGTCCACAGCCCTTCACGGTGTGCCGCTATTCTTTTCCGGAGGAGGGCAATTCACCGCCCAGTACAGGTCGAGAGGGAATCTTCAAAAGAGATCATTGTTTTGTATAAAACAAGGTGCATCTGCTGGGACGAGTTCTTGGCATTTCCTAGAAAGTCGAACGCTGTATTCTTGGCATTTGAAAAATGCAAGGTTAATTGCATCCGCAGTATACTCAGCTTTCACCCGAGAGACCCGGGTTCAAGTGCCGATAGCGGAAAGAGATCACAGAATCAGAAATTTTTTGTTTTATCGAGGCAATGCTCCATAATCGGCTTGCCTAGGGCTCTGGATACCTGATTCAAAAGCCACGATATTGCAGCCAGAATTTGAAGTCAGATTTCGAATGTAACTGTTAGATAGTGGAAACCGCAACAATAGTTTCAAGAGAATATGGCAGACAGATTTCAAACGTAACTGATAGACAACGTTCAAAGAATATGAAACATTTATGGAGTCTAATTGTATTCAGATGAACAGGGCGTAGGGCTTATAAATAGAATATGTCATGGCAACACAAACGTTCCCATACCATGTCAGACAGAGAGCGCAGGTACAGATAGTGCAGGTATGGCAAACAGAATTCTATAGAGAGTAGAGGAGTAGACCAGGAGTTAGAAAGACATAAAGGCTAAATAGGGAGCTGGCTCTGATACCATGTCAGGTCAGGCAGTAACTCCAATAGGCAGTAAAACTGATTCAATTTATTTCATTAGGTATGCTATTGTTATATACAAAAGGGTGTGACTGCTCAGTTCATCTCCTGATGACTGTTCACATTCCTAATTTAACTATTTACATAAATTCACCCAATCATGAGGATTAGGTGTCAACACATACAATCAGTTCGTTGACCAGTTTTTCCACCCAATGACTACCATGCTGACAGGAAGCCCTCGTCCTAGGATTAGTGATGAAATCAAAATAATCCTTCAGCTATCCAAACAATACAAGGTAGATTGTTGATACTTGTACTAGAATCACACAGAGATCAAGATATATGGCTATGAGATTCCTCCATTCAAACTACCAGAATATGTACCTATGAGGTTGTTTGCATTGGAGTATTATAGACAAATGATAAAACTCAGATCATATTCACTTTACCAAGGCCAAGAAAAAAGCACAGTTGAGAATCAAGGATCATCTAAACCCATTTGTCTGCAACAATAGAGAAGCAAGCAAAGCAGCAGAAGAAATTCTAAAACACATGAGATTAAATAAAAGTTTTGGTTGGAGATATGATCCACATAGTTTCATTTGTGATAGAATAATGAAAAATAAGTTATCACCATATTTTCATCACAGAATCCCTGAAAAAGAGCAATATGCAAATATGGATGAATGGAGTGAAGGAACTCTTGTTGAGATGGATAGTGATCAGGTCAATGTAGACAATGTGATGAAAGATCTAGAAAATAAACTTGACCTGGACTCTTTTGAACAGATACCATTTGGGACTTCTCAGAAGCCAACACCAGGAACTAGTGCCTCTACAACAGATACTTCTCAAAGGAACTCACAGGAAACTAGTGCACCGCTTGCAAAACCATCACAGGGAATAGAACAAGAAACTAGTACTCCAGCATCAAGACAATCAGATACATCCAAACAACCCAAAATCTCTCAAGAACAAGCTCAAACACAGACCCATCCAACTTAAGTTAACATGGGAGATCCCCCAGTTTTGCAGACTCATCTGAATGAGGAAAAAAGCTTAAAGAGAGAAAGGGAAGTAGCTACCCCTGCCAGTGGTCCTTCAGACCAACCTGGTGCTAAGATGCATAGGCTAAATCCACATTTAAAAGAGGAATTTGTTGAAGAAACAACAGGGAGTTTAGAAAAGAAGGTGGAGATAGTCTGCATACTTTCCCAGTAGGTGGGACACCTTCTAGCTCACAAAGACAGGAGTTGGAAAGACAACAACGTATTGAAATTTCATCCTTCAGGTCTTCACCCAAAAAGACCTTAGACATTAAAGAAAAATTCAAAGAGATAAAGGCCAAAGGTGAACAGCTAAAGGCCCAAGCTTACACTCAATATTTGAAAATGGCTCCTACCAATCAAACTAGGTTGATGTCAACTTATGACATCAAGGAAGGAAAATTGCATATGAGCTTTTTAAATTCTAAAGTACATCAGCCACAAACACTTGCAGACTACCTCAAAAATGATTTTGAGGTCTTGGCCAAAGACATTCACCCCATAGATCAAATAGAATTGCATAAGCAGATAGGGGAAATGGTTTATTCAACATTGACAAGCAAGGCCATGATGGCACTCAAATTGGAGAATTCATTGAACAACACCACTGCTCAATTACAGTTAGAAAGAGCCTCTTCACAGGAAAATGACAACAGAATCAAATCACTGGAGTATTTGATTATTGGACTGGGTCATAACCCAAAGGATGTTAAAGTTGCAGAAGCCCTAATAAAGAAGAAAAATGAAGATATAGCTTCCTTAAGGAAACAATTAAAGTTTCCACCACTTATGCATCCCCAGACTGCAGAAGTAATTGAAAAGAAGAATGAAGAAAGCTTATGGAATTAATCCTTAAGCTAAATGAGCAGTTAAGGGAGACAGAACAGGAATTGGAAAATACACTAAAAACTAGGCAAAGTGAGTCAATCTCTCAGCCTCGAAACATAGTACCAGTGGTTACCACAACAGACCCTTCAACACTTGCATCTGCTCTAGCACCAAATGTCCCTTTGGCCATAGCTGAAACTATTACATGCACAGGTACAAGTACAGGTACAGCACAGGTAGGAACTTCTAGTCAAAGCATAGAAGAATTAATCAAGTCCATAGAGGAGATGAAGCTCTAGGTCACTGAACTCCAAAAGGTAAAGGAGAAATTCATCACCTTGGAATAGAAGTATGATGTGTCAAAGATTAATTTTGCTGAAGAAGTGAGAAAAAATGAAGTCTTAGCTAAACAAGTAAAAACACTGGAGAAGGATCTCACTTCTGAAATGCCTTTAACAAATATGAAGAAAATATTATGGACCAACATATCTCAATCAATCAATGATGTTTGGTCATCAATACAAATCATTTTTTAACAGATTGACTTAGTCAAAGCTACTTTTCAAGAAATTCAAAAAACCAAGGAAGAGCTAGGAGGGAAGCTTGAAGAAGCTATCAGGCTAATAAAATTTCTAAACAACAGAAACATACATCAATTGGAACAATTAAATATTGTGGATAGAACTGGAACCATCCTAGAAATCAAGAAAGTCTTAACCAAAAGATCTCTAATGCAGAACCTAGAAAGAAAATGTCAGAACATGCAAGAAGACATAGATGAATTTATGGAAAAATTTGGCATTTTACAGAGTAAAGGACTTCCTAGTCCTTTATTTATCAATGATAAATTAATGAGGCATGATGATTATATTGGCAAATTGTATCAATATGCAAATAACCAAGGCAATTCATCTTCTAGTTCGTCTGCACCCAAAGCATTACCTACAGGTAGAGTTCTCTATGATAATTTGGAGAACCTCTTTTATGTTGAACATGAATTGAAACATTTGTCTCCTGTATAGACAAATTTTGTAAAATATAGAGAGGCTGATGAAATTTACAGAAAGCTATCAAGGACCAGGATACCAAGGGATGATTGATGAATAGATATGACAGACATCCTATAATTTACCTTGGTAAAAATTAAATTGAAGCATTTACCATAGTCAATTTTGGTAAAAGAAGGTTAATTATGATAAAGCAGGTAAAGAGTATCAGAACAAGTTGAAGAGTATCAATAAAAAGCCAAAAGCAATCAGCCAGCACAGAATTACGAGTAAGACAGCAAGATGCTCAATCATAGGGCCTGCCTCCATCTCACTCAACAAAAACAGGGACAACAAGCCAATAGTTCACTTTCATTTTCTATCTTCGAAACCATCTGTCTCTACTTTTATGTAAAATATATTTAGTATTCCTAGAATATATCTCCCTTAGTTAGGAGATATTTTGTTGTAAATTTTTGTATAAACACTTCCTCATTCGAAGTACTTAGGGCGGATTCTTATACATTTCTGTAGACTCATTATTTTGGAATAGAAGTGTTGTTGAACAACTATTGTATGGTTGGCTGAAGAAGTAATAAAGCAAAGGACTTTCACAGGATTCATGTGTCAAACAATGGACAAATAAGTATTTGATATCTTATGTTTTTACTGTTTTCTAGTTTAAATATTCAAATGTGTTTCATATCTAAATGATAAACGAAAAAGTGTATTTCAGAAAGTTCTCTACTACATTCTATTTTTAAAATCATTTATATTCTCTATGTTTTCTTCTAAGATATCATAGGTAGGGAATTCTTAATTTCTCCTTGCTTCTTAGTTTACCATTATGGTCATTTAACAAGAAATTCTTAATTGATTTTTGTTAATGATCAACCATTTTCCCTCATTTTGAAACATCGTTGAAGGATCCTTGACTGCCCTTCCTCCCTTTCAAAACCATCTCATCCTTTCAAGTTACCATTTGTCTCTTATTTAGCTATCTTGTGTTGTGAATCCCTCCTTTGTTGAATTAACCTAATCCAGCTAAGCCATATTTAGTTGACTCCATAGCCCAATGTCCTGAGATATTTTGTTCTATCCATCTGCTCATGAATTCCACCACCAAACAAAATCAAAACTCCCCAAGATTTCATAACTAGCATAATATCCCATAAACAAATCTAAATCTTAAAGAGAGAACCCTCTCTGATTACATATTGGCTAGATTATGTACTTAAAATTTGGTTTATGGTTACCTTAGACCCCTTTCTTTCTTCTAACAACTTCAAAGAAAATCTGATTGATAACATAGTGGCGACTCTGCTGGGGAGACCAAATCCTCAATCAAAACAAATCTTTAAAAACATTTGAAATATAAATCTAAAAGCATCTTAAAGAAATCTTAGAAGTTGTTTGCTTGATATCAGTCAATAAAACCAAAAACAAAACCAAGAACCCGGCTTCAGAAAGGACTCGTTACACTAGAGCTAATCTTGATCCTAACCCACCACAAGTGTTTGAGAACCCCAACCTGATCCCCAAAATTCTTAGGAGACAAGAAAGTTTTGTTAGTCCTCGACTCACTTTCAGATCTTCATCCTAACCTATTAGGTGGATTTACCTCGAAGACCAACCATTTGACGAATACTTTGAAACCTCTTTGTTGATGACTTCATTTGATTCTGAATTAATTGACCTAGTCCAAGACCCAAAGTTCATCCGAAAATTAGAGCTCCAAGCAGCTAATTTGTCAATTGATAGACATTTGTATAACTCACCACAATCTGATCTTACCACTGAAGGAACCCCAAATCTCTCTGTTATCACTTCCGTTTCTGCAATCGCATCATCATTTCCTCATACATCTCAACCTCAAACCACTCCACATTAGACCATCCTCTCTAGCCCTCCATCCATAACTCAAACATCCACTGTTATTCCAATCCTAGCTGTTGTTTCACCATTACCTACAACAATGGCAAACAGATATACCCCCTTGGTATTGCCAACAAACTTAGGTGCCATGCCCCAGGATTACCAAATCAAGATCACTACTTTTGATGGCATTGGGGCCTATACCGCCCAGTAACACACCAAAAAGATGACTGATTACTTTGAAATTTATGAAATAGATACTGATGATGTACAAATGAGAATATTTGTTTAGAGATTATCTGGGGAAGTTAGAACCTAGTTCATAGGTTTAGCAGCAAATAGTATAAATAGCCTAGGAACTCTCTATAGACAATTCCTGAACCAATGAGAGAAAAAGAAGGACCCCCTTTAGATTCTATCTAAATATGAAAACCTAAAAAGAGGAACACAAGAAACTATGCAGGATTATTGCACTAGATTCAATAGTGTCTATAATGCCATCCCTCAAAATTTTAGACCCCCACCTAGTTTAGCCTTAATCAAATTCCCAGATGGATTTGATTTTGACATGGCTTTCCAGCGGAGAGAACAAGCCCCTCATACTTTGGAAGATATGCAAAGCATAGAAATTAGTGTTGAAGCCAACCTAATATCTAAAAGAGCCAAGGTTAGGAGTGAAAGGAGGATACCATTAAAGGAAGAGGCCTCACCCTTTGAACAGAAGCTAGATGCCATAATCAAAGGGATGGATAGACTGAGAGATAGAGTAGAGATAATTGAAAGGAAAGCTCCTTGGGATGGTCAGCAGACCAACACAAAGAGAAATCCTAATTTCAAAAAAAATCAAAACGTGAACACTGAAAAGGGTGGTCCTGACCAAAACATTAGACCCCCGTTCTAGGAGAATTATGAAAAAGCTTCCAACTCTGAAGGTCTAGAAGAAGATACTCAAATTAATTTGATGGGACTTAGTAATGAAGGAGAAGTTTTCTTGACCCAAGAGGATCAAGAGGCCCACATACTTAAACAGTTCCAAACTCAATCAGGTGAATCATTTGATTTTAGAGAAGGATATGACAAAGCCATCTTTGAGGTGCACAAGCAATACAATCTAAGAAGTAGGAGAATTGATGTTCCTGAAAAAAACAAACAAATGGTTCCAAATCAGCCCACAAGAGGTAAGACAGTAACCACACTTGTACATATTCTTTCAAGATCAAATACTAATCCCCCTAACACCATAATTGAAGATGTCTCTGACAACCAACCAAACAATAAACAACCCTCCACTTCCTTTCCTTCTAAGGGAACTGTGGAAGAACCTCCAAAAGTTGATTTAAGAGAAACAACAAATCACGATTCCACTCCTGAAAAGGAGAAAAACACAGAAAACGAAGAGAATACTACTATTCGACATCCAAAGGCCCAAACAGAAAAAACCCTTTAATCTGGAAACTAAAGTAGGTAAGCTGAAAATTATCGTCCCGTTATCTAAATTAGCTAAACATGAGGCCTACCAAACTCAAATAAATAGATCACTAAAAATCACTGGAACTGAATACTCAGTTAATATTTTTAATGACTAGCTCGAATTAATCTTTGGCCTAGAAGTGAATGGAAAACCATTGGAAGGAGGAATTCCTCCCTTCTATATGAGCTTAAACATACATGATAAGATTCTTCACAATGCCATGTTTGACTCTGGGGCATCTCACAACCTCATGCCCAAGTCTGTAATGGAAAAGCTAGACCTAGACATCACTAGACCATACAAAGATCTCTTTTATTTTGATTCTAGTCAAGTGATATGTTTAGGATTGATAAAAGACCTGTGTGTCTCATTGGTTCAATACCCTACAAAAACAATTTTAATGGATATAGTGGTAGCAAATACACCACCTAAATATGGCATGTTATTATCCAGATCCTGGGGTGCTAAACTCCAAGGATCTCTTCAATTGGATATGTCATATGCTACTATATTGTTTTTTGGACAACCAAAGAAACTATACAGAGAAACATTGATGAAATATGTAGTAAGTAGTTAGGAAAGAACCCAAAATTTATCCATCTACTTAGTACACTCTGATATGGACTCATTCATTCTTTACAATGTAGAAACCAACCCTTCCAATACTTCAAAAGCTTTATCAGCACAACCAAAAGAAATTAAAAAAGGAAAATCAAGTGTTCATATTTAGGAAATATCAGATAGCAAAGAAAAATCAGATGAGAATGAAAAACTAGATCCCACTGTTAGACAAATTCCTACTACCCCTGACACCAATTATGAGCATGAAATCCTTTGGCATTTAGAATTTGATGGCTCAATTAATAAACTAGGGCCGGGAGCAAGAGTTTGGGTGTACAGTTTAGAAAACAATCATGCTGAAGGCCATGCCTACAAATTAAATTTCAGATGCACCAATAATATGGCGGAATATGAGGCTCTCTTGTTGGGTCTTAAACTTGTCAAAAGATTAGGAACAATCAAATTATCTATCATAGGAGATTCGGAACTGATAATCAAATAGATTAAAGGAAAATACTTAACTAGGGATCCTAGATTAGGATATTATAGAGGAACAATCATAGAAATTCTCAACACTTTTCTGGAAACTCAGCTTGCTACAATCCCTAGAAAACACAACTTGCAAGCCCACAGCCTGACGATGTTTGCTAGCACCTACAAATTACCTTTTCAACCTAATCATCAGTTTACTACAGGAATTAGTCACAGACCAGCCATCCCTGATAATCTGAAGAACTTGAAGGTTTTTGATAGTGATGAGCAGATCAATAATTTCTTAACTTTAGATGAAGAGTTTTCTAACAGTAACATAGATGTTGATACAATTGTTGATTTTAATCCAGTAGATGAGGTAGAAATCAATATTTCAGAGGAAAGTTCAATAAATATGCTTCATCCCACAAAATTCACACAATAAGAGATTCAAGACCTGAAACAAATGGACCTAGATGAAATAATTGAAGAAGAAACATAGGTTATCAACCTAAAGGAAAATCATCTACCTAAAGGATTGACTCCTCTAGAAGATCTATTTGATTCCATTGACATTCCCAAGAAACCTAAAATGGAGCCATTAAAAGTAGATATTGAAGAGTACAACTTAGAAACACAGGACAATCCAAAAATGATAAATTATCGAAATCTTTACCTCCTGACTAGAAGCTAAAGTATGTTGAACTTATGAGAGAATTCCAGGATGTCTTTGCCTGGAGTTATGAAGATTTGAAATGCTATGACACCTCTATTATTTAGCATACTATACCTATAAAAGAAAATCAAAATCCCTTTAAACAAAAACTCAGAAGAATTAACGATGTGCTATTACCATCAATTGAAAAAGAAATCAAGCATATGTATGAAGCAAGGATTATTGCTCCTATTAGATTTTCAGAGTGGGTGTCTAACTTAGTACCCACTAGGAAAAAGACTAGGGAAATAAGGTTATGTGTTGATCTGAGAAATGTGAGTAAGGTCTCTTTTAAAGATAACTATCCTTTGCGCAAAATGGATCATATTTTGCAAAGGGTAGTGGGTTCTTATAGAATTTCACATTTAGTTGGGTTTTCAGGATATAACCAAATCCTGGTTCATCCTGATGACCAAGAGAAAACTTATTTTACAACACCATGGGGCACTTTTATGTACATCAAAATGCCATTTGGATTAAAAAATGCATGAGCTACCTTCCAAAGGGCAATGAACATTCCCTTTACAAAAGAATTCATGATTTTCTTGTTATATATCTAGAAGATCTAACTGTGTTTTTCTAAATCTGATCAACAAAACTTAGACCATCTCAGGCAAGTCTTTTTAAAGTGCAGAAAATATGGCATTTCTTTGAATTCAAAGAAGTCCTTGTTCGCTATCGAAGAGGGTAAAATTTTAGGTCATATTATTTCCAAGGATGGCATTCGAATTGACCCTTCCAGGGTCGAAGCTATTCTACAGATAACTCATCCAAGAAGTATTAAAGAACTTCAAGCTTTCCTAGGGAAGATAAATTTTTTAATAAGATTATTCATTTCTAACTTAGCTGAACTCATTAGATTACTAAATAACATGCTAAAAAAGGATTCAAGTATCAAATGGACAGTAGAGGCCAACCAATCATTTGAAGAAATCAAAATGGCCTTAACCAAAACACTGGTCCTCACAAATCCTAAATTTTATAGAGACTTCAACATTTTTTCTTTTGCATCAGAACACACTAAAGCAACAATTTTATTACAAAAGCATGATCAGGGATGTGAAAAACCTATAGCCTTTTTTAGTAAAGCACTCAGAGATGCATCATTAAAATACAAAATAATGGAGAAGCAAGCTTTTGCACTGGTAAAATCTATAAAGGATTTCAGAGTCTACATATTATACTCTCATGTGATAGCTTATGTTCCTAGTGCAGTTGTCAAAAACATCCTAACTCAGGATCGAATTGATGGTAAACAAGGTAAATGGATAGCTACCATCTTAGAGTATGATGTAGAGATAAAACCTACAAAACTAATAAAAATTCAGGGATTAGCCAAACTCATGGTAGAAACTAATTGTCAAGCCCTAGACATAAATGAACTAAACAACAAGCAGGAGATGGCGACTCCACAAATCAGCCAGGCCTTTTCAGACTCACCTTGGTATGCTGATGTAATTTATGTTTTACAAAACCTACAGGCTCCTCCAGGGTTGTCCATAACCAATAATAGGTTTTTGAAAAATAAAAGCTTCAAAGTTTTGTATCTTAGATAATACTCCTTTTTGGAAAAATCATGAAGGAATTTTATTGAATTTCTTATTAAAAGATGAAGCTGACAAGGCTCTCCAATAATTTCATGCAGGAGACTGTGGTGGACATCTCTACTAGAAGTCAACTGTAGATAAGATCCTAAGGGCTGGATTCTATTGGAAAACCTTGTTTGAAGATGTGAAGAAATTTGTAACTTCTTGCCATAAATTTCCAATTTTTTAAGGCAAAAGGAAATTGTTACCTTTACCCCTAAAACCCATTTCCACTGAGAAACCTTTTCAACAATGGGGTCTTGACTTCATCGAAGAAATCCATCCTCCCTCCTCCGGCCAACATAAATGGATACTCATTGCCACTGACTATTTTACTAAATGGATAGAGGTCATCCCCTCCCAACAAGCCAATGGCACTATGATTATAAGTTTCCTAGAAACCAATATCTTGTCTAGGTTTGGTTGCCCCTCTAAAATCATTATTGATAATGTTGTAGCTTTCAAACCAAAGAAGATGATTAGTTTCTGTAACAAGTACCACATTACACTTGGCCATTCCACAACCTACTACACTCAAGGGAATGGACTGGCCAAATCTTCTAACAAGAGTCTGATTAATATCATCAAAAAACCGTTGAAAGAAAACAAGAAAACTTGGAACAAAAAATTGATAAATTCTTTGTGGGCAGACAGGCTTACAACCAAAACATCTATTAGGACTAGTCCTTATCAATTAGTATATGGCATGGAGGCTATATTTCCTTCATCATTAGGAGTTCCTGTTATGAAAATACTCCATGAAGCTCAAGTGGAATCTAATAATATTCAAAGAAGGATAAACCAGATTATCAATTTGCAGCAAACCAAGGAGGAGGTGTACCAAAGATCCCAAGTGGTGCAGGTGAAACTTAAGAAGATATTTGACAAAAGAACCAAGGCAGAAGATTTCTACCTTGGAGATAAAGTGTTAAGACGGGATTCCAAAAGAGAGGATAAGGGGAAACATGGGAAGTTTGACTTCTTATGGAAAGGACCATACATCATCTATGCTTTCAAAGGAAACAATCTGTATTTTCTTAAAGAGTTAGATGGTATAGAAGTTGAATAATGACCAATCAATGGTCAGATGTTAAAGCATTACTTTGATCCTACTCACTAACGCTACCATGTTTTTCACTGTACATATTATATCCTTTGTAATGTCATAGTGTTGATTGCACAGTAAGATTTTGAAGTTGAAGCCCAAAGAGAAGGCCCTTAGCTTCAGAAGTATCACTGTCATACATACAATAAAGCAGCAAGAAAAAGAAGATTGCAGAGCACAGTCAGAGTCATTAAGAGGCCACTGATCCACTATTCTTGAATTTCCACCTCGGAAAGCCATCCCCAAATGGAGCCACTATTACGCCCCTATAACAATAGGTGTCATATATCATGATTGACTTGATTTAACTTTGTAATATGTTCATACCTTTACTTGTTGCAAAGGTTTTCCATATTTGTAAAAAATTAAAAAAAAAAAAAAAATGTAAAGGGGGTATACCCTAAAAAAAATCAAAGGGTGAAAAGAATAAAAAGAGGTCAAAAAAGAAAGAAAATGAACCCCAACAAAAAGAAAAGACCAGGAAAGTGTGCAAGTCTAAATTCCAATACTTTTTTTTTACTTTTGTATAATAAACAATTGTGTGTAGCTTGCCACCTATGCCACGGTGCATGAATGGTCAAACTGTTTAAACTTGACTAGTTCATATTCTCAATTTCATGTTTTAGAAGTAGAGAATAAAGATTTGACCAAACAGTTTAATCTTGGCAGATAAGTAAATAGGTAGAATGAAAAAAAAAGGAGCCCAAGAGTTTAATCTAGGCCTTTGGATTAGCAAGTGTAGACTTAGACAAGCATCACCATGTAAAAGAAAAGAAAATTTGATAAGGGTTTGCCAGTCTAAGTGCACCCTAATAAAGAAGTGAAAATGCTAGGTTAAAGTAGGTAGGGTAAGTAGGTGATGGTTGCAGAATAATATGTGGTGAATGATAAGTTTAAATGTGTAAATATTTTACTTTCATCACAAAGCAAAGGCATGTATCACATGGAAGGCACATCAAGCAAGCAAAGTCAAAAATAATTAACTTCCCTACTCATTTCCCCTAAATTTTCACTAATATCCCCTAAGTGCTAAGGTATTTATCAAGTTAGAGGGGCTTAGAGCATTTATCTGACTTTTGGAGGGACTAGACCCTCGACCCAATGATTTATAATGCCTAAGTACTTAAGCCCCCTTCATCAATATTCAACCCCCCTTATAAATTATTCATTTCCCTAATAAAATATTTTCCTAAGTAAAATCCTATTTTACTTAGGGAAAATAGAACATCCTCCATATAAACCCACATATTCACTTAGCCTAAGTTTTAAATGTGTATGATGAAAATATTTTAAACTTAGCACTTTACCATTCATTTTTGTCATATTAACTACTAATTCATATTATTATGTAATTCCCCTATATAAAGCAACATTAACCATTGCCATATTATTATAAGCGTGAAAAAAAACCCCAAATTTTGTATATCCCACCCCTCGATTAAATATAACCATAAGACATTCTATAAAAGGGATTAATTAGTTAAACCATAACTAATTAAGAATCCCGACTTCGCCATGTTAATATAAGGATTAATTAACCATCACAATTAATTAATAACTTTTTCAACCAATCACATCGCCCCCGATGTAATTATAAACCTTTAATTATGTCGAGCTTGCCCTCCATTAAACTTTAACCACCTCACCTTCCCGATAGTCGTCCGATCAAGCCCCTCAGATCCTAGGGTTGTTACGCATATCGCATGGCCCTCCGCAACCGAACTTTAGTGTGCGATGGCGAACGGTTTTCTAAACAGTGTCATTGCCACGTGTCACCCATCGTATGGAATCATTCGAACTCGCCCAAATACTGCCTCCCCTCCATTAGCGGTGCGATGAAAACTGCTTACGACCTCCCACTACCGACATAACATAAAATAATTTCTCACTTACACCATCTGTCCAAATCCTGAACCCGCCAAAAGTTGACTTTGCATAAAAAAACAAAGTTAATCGTTTTCATCCTATTCTGCGAACACATTCATGTAGCAACCTGAATGTTGAAAATCAGCCAACTCGTGCACCCTATGGTCAACCACTCTCAAACTTGCAATCGACGCCACTCCAAGTCCGCCATTTGCACCTAGTGAGCCTGTACTCCATTGCCCGTCACTAAAGATAGGTATTTACTGGTTTCCATCCAAAAACCCTGTAAATACTTGCTTTCTCTGCAATTAATTGAAAAACCCAAATTTCACCAAAATTCAGTTGTTGCATTCACATTTTAAGTTTCCCAAGACTCTCTATTGCACTAATTTCACATAAAAACCCTAGATTACTATTTGAATCCACAAGAACCAGAATGGAAACCCCCGCGGCCCTCACTATGGCACCCATCACTACCCCTCGCCGTGATTTGGATTATCTACCTCCGACAGATAAAATTTTTCAAATAAAAGATCTGGTTACTGATAAAGACCATCTGAAAGTATCTTTCCAATGCTGAGACAATTACCTAAATGGCTATGATACCATAGGACTTTAGGAATCAAACCTTCAAATACAAATTCCCACCTCTATGCACATTTTCCCTGACATTATCCATCAATGTCATGCCAATTATGATCCCAATCTTAGAGTAGTAATGTCCTCAAATCAAACTGTCCTCTTCACAATTACTGCAGACTCAATTAATGAGATGCTCTAGCTTCAGCCTAGTCAATCCCTCACCCCCATTACCATTAGATATTTTCTATAGAAATCAACCAAATTTTCCCAGTCTGAACTCAATCGCCTTTGCCAAAATTTCATAAATAAGCAGCATCAACCCAAAAATCCTCCTCCTTATTTGTCAGTTTTCTTCACAAAGATAGGCAAAACTATAGTCGATATGCTAGCTGCAATCATGGGATTCAATACTAGTGAGTATGTGGATGAAATGAACCTAGTTTTAATGTCCATTTTTACCCTGGTCAGTCTCCTATTGTCAAGTACAATTATGTTGCATTTATTGCTGAAAAAATCTATTACCAGTTCATGAGACTGGAAAATGAAAAGGTATTCAAATATTCCACATTCATCTATCACCTTATCCTCTACTACCAGTCTAACAAATTCTCATTCTCTATAAATAAACTTGACACAAAGGGTAATATAAGATCACTCATTTTTTGGACTTCTATCTTCCAGCATGATTTTGCTTGTCCTTATTCATACAATGAGTTCGTTGACCAGTTTGTCCACCTAGTGACTACCATGCTGATAGGAAGCCCTCATCCTAGGATTAGTGATGAAATCAAAAGAATCCTTTAGCTATCCAAACAGTACAAGGTAGGTGATTAGTACTTGTACCAGAATCACATAGAGATCAGGATATAAGGCTGTGAGCTTCCTCCATTCAAACAACCAAAATATGTTCCTATGAGGTTGTTTGCATTGGAGTATTATAGACAAATGATAAACTCAAATCAGATTCACTTTACCAAGGCCAAGAAGAAAGCAAAATTGAGAATCAAGGATCACCTAGGCCGATTTGTCTGCAACAATAGAGAAGCAAACAAAGGAGCAGAAAAAATCCTAGAACACATGAGATTAAATAAAAGTTTTGGTTGGAGATATAACCCACACAGTTTCATTTGTGATAGGAGAATGTAAAACAAGTTATCACCATATTTTCATCACAGAATCCCTAAAATAGAGCAATATGCAAATATGGATGAATAGAGGGAAGGAACTCTTGTTGAGGTGGATAGTGATCAGGTCAATGTAGATAATGTGATGAAAGATCTAGAAAAGAGACTTGACCTAGACTCTTTTGAACAGGTGCCAGTTGGGGCTTCTCAGAAGCCAACACCAGGAACTAATGTCTCTATAGCAGATACTTCCCAATGGAACTCACAAGAAACCAGTGCACCCCTTGCAGAACCATCACAGGTAATAGAACAAGCAACCAATACTCCAAGATCAGGGCAATTAGATATGTCCAAGCAGCCTGAAATCTTTCAAGAACAGGCTCAAACATAGACCCATCCAACTCAAGTTAAAATGGGAGATCCCCTAGTTTTGAAGAATCCTTTGAATGGGGAAAAAATCTTAAAGAGAGACAGGGAAGTAGCTACTCCTGCCAGTGGTCCTTCATACCAGCCTGGTGCTAAGAGTCACAGGCTAAATCCACATCCAGAAGAGGAATTTGTTGAAGAAACAACAATGAGTTTGAGAAAAGAAGGTGGAGATAGTCTACATACTTTCCCAGTAGGTGGGACACCTTCTAGCTCAGAAAGACAGGAGCTGGAAAGACAACAAAGTACTGAAATTTCATCCTTCAGGTCTTCACCCAATAAGACCTTAAACATTAAAGAAAAATTCAATGAGATAAAGGCTAAAAATGAACAGCTAAAGGCCCAAGCTTACACTCAATATTTGAAGATGGCTCCTACCAATCAAACTAGATTGATGTTAGCTTATGACATCAAGGAAGTCAAAATGCAGATGAGCTTTTCAAAGCCTAAAGTACAGCAACCCAAAATACTTGTAGACTACCTCAAAACTGATTTTGAGGTCTTGGCCAAAGAAATTCACACCATAGATCAAAAAGAATTGCATAAGTAGACGAGGGAAATGGTTTGTTCAACATTGACAAGCAAGACCATGATGGCACACACATTGGAGAATTCATTGAACAACACCACTGCTCAATTATAGTTAGAAAGAGCCTCTTCATAGGCAAAGGAAAACAAAATCAAATCACTGGAGGATTTGATTATTGGATTGGGTCATAACCCAAAGGATTCTAAAGCTGGAGAAGCCCTAATAAAGAAGAAAAATGAAGATATAGGTGCCTTGAGAAAACAGTTAAAGTTGCCACCACTTATGCATCCCCAAACTGTAGAAGTAATTGAAAAGAAGAATGAAGAAGAGCTTATGGACTTAGTCCTCAAGCTAAATGAGCAATTAAGGGAGACAGAACAAGAATTAGAAAAAACACTAAAAACCAGGCAGAGTGAGTCGACTTCTCAGCCTCAAAACATAGTACCAGTGGTTACCACAGTAGTCCCTTTAACACTTGCATCTGCTCTAGCACCAAATGTCCCTTTGGCGATAGCTGAAACTATTACAGGCACAGGTACAAGTACAGGTATAGCACAGGTAGTAACTTTCAGTCAAAGGACAGAAGAATTAATCAAGTCCATGGAGGAGATGAAGCTCCAGGTCACTGAACTCCAAAAAGTAAATGAGAAATTCATCACCTTGGAATAGAAGTATGATGTGTCAAAGATTAATTTTGCTAAGGAAGTGAGAAAAAATAAAGGCTTAGCTCAACAGGTAAAAACAATGGAGAAGAATCTCACCTTTGAAAATCCTTTAATAGATATCAAGAAAATATTATGGGCCAACATCACTCAATCAATCAATGATTTTTGGTCATCAATATAGATCATTTTTTAATAGCTTGACTTAGTCAACACTGCTCTTCAAGAAATTCAAAAAACCATGGAAGAGCTAGGAGGGAAGCTTGAAGAAGCTATCAGGCTAATAAACTTTCTGAACTGCAGAAACAGACATCAATTGGAACAGTTGAATATTGAGGATAGAACTGGAACCATCCTAGAAATTAAGAAAGCCTTAACCAAAAGATCTCTAATGTAGAACCTAGAAAGAAACTATCAGAACATGCAAGAAGACATAGATGAATTTATGGAAAGTTTTGGCATTTTACAGAGTAAAGAACTTCCTAGTCCTTTAGTTATCAATGATAAGTCAATGAGGCATAAGGATTATATTGACAAATTGTATCAATATGCAAATAACCAAGCCAGTTCATATACTAGTTCATTTGCACCCAAAGCATTACCTACAGGTAGAGTTCTTTATGACAGTTTGGAGAACCTCTTTTATGTTGAGCATGAATTGAAACATTTGCTTCATGTACAACCAAATTTTGTAAAATACACAAAGGCTAATGAAATTTACAGAAAGCTAACATGGACCAGGATAACAAGGGATGATTGGTGGACAAATATGACAGACATCCTATAATTTACCCTGGTCAAAAGTAATTTGAAGTATTTACCATAATCAATTTTGGTAAAAGAAGGTGATGATGAAGCAGGTAAAGAGTATCAGAACAAGTTGAAGAGTATTAGTAAAAAGCCAAAAGCAATCAGCCAGCACAGAATTACGAGCAAGACAACAAGATGCTCAATCATAGGGCATGCCTCCAACTCATTCAACAAAAATAGGGACAACAAGCTAGCAATTCACTTTCAGTTTCTATCTTTGAGACCATCCGTCTCTACTTTTATCTAAAATATATTTAGTATTCTTAGAATATATCTCCCTTAGTTAGGAGATATTTTGTTGTAAATTTTTGTATAAGTACTTCCTTATTCAAAGTACTTAGGGTGGATTCTTAGACATTTTTGTAGACTCATTATTTTGGAATAGAAGTGCTATTGAACGACTATTGTATGGCTGGCTGGAAGAAGTAATAAAGCAAATGATTTTCACAGGATTCATGTGTCAAACAATGGACAAATAAGTATTCTATATCTTATGTTTTTACTATTTTCTGGTTTAAATATTCAAATGTGTTTCATATCTGAATGATAAACGAAAAAGTATATTTCAAAAAGTGCTTTACTACATTCTGTTTTTAAAATCGTTTATATTCCCTATGTTTTCTTCTAAGCTATCATAGATAGGGAATTCTTAATTGCTCCTTGCTTCTTAGTTTACCATTATGGTCATTTAACAAGAAATTCTTAACTGCTTTTTGTTAATGATCACCCATTTTCCCTCATTTTGAAACTTTGTTTAATGATTCTTAACTGCCCTTCCTCCCTTTCAAAACCATCTCAACCTTTCAAGTTACCATTTGTCTCTTGTTTAGCTATCTTGCGCTGTGAAGCCCTCCTTTGTTGAATCAACCTGATCCAGTTAAGCCATCTTCAGTTGACTCCATAGCCCAATGGCCTGAGATATTTTGTTCTATCCATCTGCTCATGAATTCTACCACTAAACACCCCCAAGATTTCATAACTAGCCTAATATAAACAAAGCTAAATATTAAAGAGAGAGCCCTCTCTGAGTACAAATTGGCTAGATTCTGTACTTAAAAGTTGGTTTGTGGTTACCTCGGACTTCTTTCCTTCTTCTAACAACTTCAAGGAAAATCTGAGTGATAACACGTTGAATGATATTGCAGCGTATGGTATTACATTTTGTACAGTGATATGTATAACACCTTCCTCACATAATACCTTTGCCTTCATATATCAGAATCAATTTTTTTAGGAGTAAATTTTTTCATAAGAAGTATTTTTTTTTCCCACAGTGCACAAATTTTACAATGCATTCAATCATATCTATTGTGGGAGTAGTTCTCACTAGCAAGGAGAACTATTCTGAGTGGTCCAGGACAATAAAACACACCCTCGTTTTCAATGAGTTGTGGAAAGGAGTATGTGTTGGAGACAGAGATAGAGCCAGAACAACCTACCTCAGACAATGAGTTCACCATTTTGGAAAATAAGAACAGCAAGGCCTATGCATTCATTGCAGCATCAGTAAGTGAAGAAGTGAGTTGCCATATTTTACCATTTTAAAATGCTTTTGAAGCCTTACAAAAAGTGAAGGAACTCTATGACTCACACTCTGCACTTGAAGTTGTACAACTCATGATTAAACTCTTAAATCTTGAATTACAAAATAATAATCCTCTTGCTCTTGCATCCAAAGTAAAATCTATAATGCATGATATCAAAGCCACTAAGGTTGAATAGGATATTCCTCTGATCGCTTTTCTCAAGGAACTTTATCCTACTTACTCCAATTATCTTGAGTAATTGAAAGCAAATGGAAATCTCAAAGATATTAGCTTTGACTCTCTTGTGAAAAAAGTTGCTAAAAGAGAGAAATATTTTGGAAAGAAGAAAACCCCTGAATCTTCTGAAGAGGTTGTGTGCCTTACTCATAAAGAAAAGAATCTTACGCAAGATTCTTCGAGAGGAAGAGGTGCTCGAAGAGGAAGAGGAAGATATTTCAGAGGCAAGGAGGGAAGACACTCTCAAGGAGAAAAGTCAGATTTGCACTGCATACGCTGCAAAATAAATGGATCATATGATGCCTCCACATGCAAGTTACCTTGGGACAAATTGAGCAGCAAAGAAACCAACCCAAAGGTAAAACTAATGACACAGACAAAGGTAAAGCACCTGAATCTACTCATTATGTTGTGGCACAGTGTAATATTGGAGTAAATGAAGACTTATTTAATGCTTCACTTACTTTTTCAAAAAGTGATTGGTTGCTTGATTCAAGAGCAAGTTGCCACATGACTCATAGAGACTATTTTTTTGAAGAATTTACTAACAATGTTGATGGAGCAGTATAGTTTGCAGACCAATCAAAACTCAAGCCAGCAGGGCTTAACACAATTAGGCTTAAATTGCCTGGTCTTCTAAACTTTCTTCTGCATCATGTTCTATATCTCCCACAGTTGAGCAAAAACTTGCTATCCTTGGTCCACATCTGCCAGCAAGGTCATTCCATTCATATGTTTGATGGAAATCTTGAGGTGAGAAAAGCATCTGACCACTCACTTGCCATGACAGGGATAGAAGAAGAAAGGCTTCTCAAGCTGTAGGGTACCTCTGTTCATGCACAACATTTCTCATACAATTCTCATTATGAAGAAGGTACACTTCCATCAAGTTTATTATGGCATGCTAGATTTAGATATTTGAACTATGACAACCTCTACTTGTTGAAGAAAAATGGTGTTACTAGTTTGCCTACAATTCCTAGGAATCTTAAGCAATGTGATGCTTGCATTTTAGGAAAGCATAGCAAACAGTCCTTTCATGATAAACACTCCAGAGCACATAGAAAACTTGAACTCATTCATTCAGATTTATGTGGTCTAATGCCTATTCCTTCTGCAAATGGAAATAAATATATGATGACATTCATTGATGACTACACCAGAATGTGTTGGATTTATTTATTGAAGAACAAATCTAATGCTTTTCAAACATTCAAGAACTTTCATACATGGATTGAAAATGATGCACAATCTCATATTGGCTCTATTCACATTGATCATGGAAAAGAAAGAACTTCAAATGAATTTGAAAACTATCTTCTCCGACATGGGATCAAACATCAAACAACTATGCCTTATAATCCCCAACAGAATGGTGCAGCTGAAGAAATGAATAGGACAAATCTTAAATATGGTATGATCCATGCTATTCTTCAAAAATGTAAAAATGATGTTTTGGGCTGATGCAGTTCTATGTGGTGTTTATATAAAGAATAGATGTCCATCTAATGCTATCAGAAACAAGACTCCCTATGAAATGAGGTATGGGCACACTCCTTCAATAAAGCATCTCAGGGTCTTTGGTTCCACCTGTTATGCCTTGATACCAAAGGTACATAGAAACAAACTTGGTGTAAAAAGTCATAAGGTATCTTCCTAGGGTATCCAAACACCTCCAAAGCATACGTCTCTATGATGAAGTCAATAAAAAGTTTGTTGTATCTAGAGATGTGATCTTTCTTGAATCATCTAAACTGACAATGTTGTTGAGTAGAAACTTGATCGCTTGGATAGATTCAAAAATGAAAAATCATTTCAAGAATTTTATAATCAGATTCCACATCTTGAACGGGGGATTCCTATACTAGATCAATCAGTGGAATCTTCTTTTGAAGCACTCTCCCCCCTGCATGAAACTCCAACAACGAATGATACTTTGAGTGATGTGATTGACAAAATTGGGAGTCTCAATCTTGATTCAGTCCCAACTCATCAACAAAGCAGCCTAGACCATCTAAGAAAGGTCCCCCAAAGTGGCTGACAAAGACACTTGAAAGTGTTCATCCTGATGAGGTTGGAAAGACAGGAACTAGAAATTCAAACCAGCAAAATGGAGGTGATGTAGATGACTCTAATTCACGTGTTGATGTGGATGTTTCTTATGATTATGAATTGAATTTGTCGACAGATTTTGAACCAACTTCCTTCAAAGAAGCTGCTTCTCATGATGAATGGAAAGAAGCAGTGCAAAAGGAGTATGATTCCCTCATAAAGAATGGCACTTGGAAGCTGGTTGATCCTCCATTGGGAACCAAACTAATTGGTTGCAAGTGAGTCTACAAGAACAAGTATAAAGCTAATGCCTCACTTGACAAGCACAAAGCCAGGCTTGTCGCAAAAGGCTTTGAACAGAAGGAAGAGGTCGATTATGAAGAGACTTTTGCCCCCACAGCAAAATGGCTACCATCCGGACACTCTTTGTCGTAGCAACTCAGAATGGTTGGAAAGGCCATCAAATGGATGAAAAAAATACTTTCTTGAATGGAAATATAAAAGAGAATGTTTTTATGTCCCAACCTGAAGGATTTGCTGTGAAAGGACATGAACATAAAGTATGCAAACTTGTGAAATCCTTTTATGGCCTCAAACAAGAATTGCGAGCCTGGTATGAAAAACTAACTGAGCATCTTCTAAAACTCAATTTCAAACACTATGATCTTGATGATGCAACTTTGTTTGTCAGGAAGGTTGGCAAAACAATTGTATATCTTGTGGTATATGTAGATGATCTTTTGATGACAGGGAACAATGAAAGCTACATTGCATCCATAAAGAAGGAATTGAGGAAAGGTTTTGAAATGACCGATTTGGGCTATGTTCATTACTATCTTGGTATTAAAGTAACTCAACATCTGAACTCCATATTACTTTCTCAAAAGAAGTACATTGGAGATAAGTTGAACAGGTTTGGCATGACTGAATGCAATCCTCTGACTACTCCAATGGAACAAAACTTAAAGCTCACATCCATTGAAGGGAAAGAATTTGAGGATGCAACAAAGTATGGAGAGCTTGTAGGAAGTCTCAACTACCTAACTATTACCAGACTTGACATTTGGTTTGTTGTTGTAATCTTCTCCAGGTTTATGCAAAAGTCTTGTGAGGGATATTGGTCCACTACAAAAATGGTTCTAAGGTACTTGAAGGGAACTCAAGACTTTAGAATCAAGTATACACAGGTGGGAGACTTGAACTTGATTGGATACTCTGACTCAGACTTCGATGGAGACAAAGAAACTGGGGTATCTACTTCAGGTTATGCTATAAGTATTGGATCAAGAGTTGTCTCCTGGAGATCACATAAATAATCAGTTCCGTTCGATTCCACAAGAGAGGCAGAATATGTGTAGCAGTTGAGGAAACAAAAGAAATTTATGGCTCAGGAAAATTCCTGAAGATTTGCAGGTAAAACAACTACAATCGACTCCACTCATGATTGACCATACCTCGGCAATAAAGTTGGCCAAGAACCCAAAGTTCCATGATCGAACAAAGCACATCAATACTAAATATCATCTAATTCGACATCAAGTTGAGGCCAAAACAATCCATCTCTGCCATTGTTCCAATAATGAGCAAATTGCAGACATCTTCACCAAAGAACTTGGAAGAGAAAATCTTGAAAGATTCAGATCGATGCTTGGAATCACCAACATCCCTTCAAATTAAGGGGGGGAATGTTGACACCTAATCATAGGGATTGGGTGAACAACTATAATTAATGTAAATAAATAATAGAAAAGATGAAGAGTCACCGGGAGATGAAATGAACGGTCTCTCTCTCAGGTATATAATAATGACCAACCTGAATAAATATCATAATTTGTTTTGAGGAGTTACCTCCTGGTCTGACAATATTGTGTGGACAAATGTTACTTTTCCTAAAATAGTAATTGAAAACTCCATGCATTTAAATCAACGAAGAGTTTGCTAACATTCTTCGTGAATAGGCTGACAACATAAAGACAATGAGAAGTATGAATTCAACTTTAATGATGGGTTGGTTAAAGGAAATGGTTGGGGAACTTCAAAATTCGATAAGAGGTCAGTCGGAGCTTTTCATTAGCGAGAGATTTTCATCAATACCAAGACTTGGCGAACTCTTGAATAGAAGCCCTTAAATACACTAGAATATTTCCAAGAATGCTTAACTAGATCAGAGAAATTGCATGACCCACCAATACTGAAAAAATATTGTTGATGAGGAAAATATAATGTCATGTCAAACTAATGTGTAGGGGGATGTAGGAGAACATGTCTAAGAATCAAACTATAAAATCATGTGAAATGAATGAAATGAAACGAAGTCATTATACCTTTATGGAGGTCGTTCCTCTAGGTAATTTTTTTCCTCTTCTAATAGAAACAATGGAGAGGTTAGAAAGCATGATTGTTGTACTAGAGGAGTTGGGAAAAGAGACAAAGTTTAAAAACATCTATCAACTAGTAAAATAATCCTCCTCACCATATTTCAGAAAGACAACTATGTCTTTAACATCAATGAAACAAATGGTACGAGTCGGTCTATCCCCAACTAAAAATCTTCCAACTACCACAAAAATGATCGATAACGTGCACCACTAGTGCCAACATTAAACTAAATGCCTTCTCTTGCAAAGAAAAAATGGACCAACACAAAGACCATGATCAAATAAACTAATAGGGAATACAACATATTATAATCAAAGGAAAGGATATCAGAGAATACTTTTCTGAGTGCATGTTGACTTCAGGTATTTAATTCTAAATTCAATAGTTCGGCAATGTAAATCCAAAATTGTGATCATGACAATTAGCTTCACTGTACGACAGGGGTAATTTTAGGGGCAAATAATTGCCCAAAGGCGAAATTTAAGGCTTTTATATTTTAATGGGGTGAATTTTTAATTAAAATAATATAAAAAAAATTATATAATTAGCCCTCATTTTGTTTAAAAATTAATTTATTTTTTTATTTTCGCTCAGGGCGGATACACTAACCGAATCGGATTTTCTTAAAATCGCCCCATTTTGATATTTGCTCCTGGTTTGGGAGATCAAAATCGCCATTTCTGATTTACGGTTTGGTTTTTCTGGTTTGGTAATGAAATTGTGAGGATCGATTTGGTCTTGGAAGGTTAAATTTGTTTTGAAATGGAGGGCGGAGCTTAATTTTTTCCAAATGGAGGGCGGCTCCCTGTTTTCACGGATTCAGCCCGCTGTTTTCATGAATTCCGGATTCATGGTGTATATGGCTCCCGGCTCCCTGTTTTCATGAATTCATCATGTATAAAATTGTTTTGAAATAGGATTTTTGATCATAGTTCACAAATCTTAATTTTCTATTTAGCAGCAGCAGTTTCGGTGCGATATTCTTGCATTTTCAATCCAATTATTCTTCTCTTGTTTTGGTATCCATGGTTTCTTGGATTTGAATGGCTCATGCCACTGCAGCAGCAACAACAGTCGGTACTTGACAGGATTGTTGGCTGAGCGCGAGAAATTAAGCCCCTTTATGCGGGTCTTGCCCATCTGTAGCCGGCTCTTGAATCAGGGTAAGTTGGCTTCATATTTCTTGTTTTTCTTCAAGTTTGAAGTACAGGAGAAGATAGTTCAGATTATCAGTTGTTCTGGAAGGCCAAATTAGGTGGATTCATGCCTCCTGCAGTTGGAACAGGGGTGTTCCGTTGGTTTTGAAGCACATATAAGTTATACCCCAAGATGCACGTGCGTTCACAGTATTCCCTTTCTCCCCATCTCGATGCTATGTTTAATGGAATTTGATATTATTTTTATGTTGAGCTTGAACAACACCATAGGTTTACTGATTCATATTTGGAAAAAATTATGAAAGGTATACCCAAAATTATGCTAGCAAATCTAGGTCCAACATGTATGGTGTTCTGGGATATAAAAGCAAACACGAATTCATTCTTTTATTTTTTAAACAAGAACAATTTATGTTTATATTACGAAAGATAGTTTACATACTGTAAAGTCTTGTTTAGAGGCAATACATACTTAGAGTGACACTTAGCTACATAAACAGTTGCATTGAAACTGACTTACTGAGACAGTCATCCTTATAGTTTGTAATTTCTCAATAATGCTTTTCCGTGATTGACAAAACTATTCGCCACTTGTTAATATGTCGAAGTATATCTTTGTCTTCCTTACAGGAACCCCCAACAGGGTATCCTCCAGAGGAGTGCCAATTGGAGTAGAGTAAGAAGTGCTTGAATCAAAGCCTTCGCTCCACTATGATGGGAGGTACTTCCTTGAAAGCTGACCGTAGATTCCAGCATATTGGGATAAGAAAACACAGTTATTCGATGGAACTTATCTGTTGCCTAATCTCTGTACAGAGGCATCTTGAAGCTGAGATTTGGTCTCTTGAAGTTGAGAGCCTTCTAAAGCTGGGATTTGGTCTCTTGAAGTTGAGAACCTTTTGAAGCTGGGATTTGGTCTTGTGAAGTTTCTTTGTAGGGAGTGAGAACTTCAATAGTTGTTGGTCTCACTTGCAAGGAATTAATGCTGGAAGCCAATCCTTCACAGAGAGTTGAGAACAGAGGAAGCATGGAGAGAAGGAAAGTGTTCCCAATATAACCTGCTAGCTGAGTCATAATGTTATATGTTGAAGCAAAGATACCACAGCTCCTCCTTTCTTCCATACTAAGATCTTAGTCCTGATAACATTAAGCTTTCCTTGTTTCTTTTGTGTTTCATTTTCATGGAAAATTCGAACATGTTTATATTTTTTTCCAACACAATGTGCTTTCCCTCCCAAACATGGAACTTCCTTAGAGACTCTCTAAATCTATTTATGTTTCTTTCTATCTCGACATTCAAAGAACTTGAAATTCCCATTTATGGAGCTACTACTACTTGTCAGTCTCTAAGTACTGTTAGATCTTCTGAGGTGTTCTTTTGTAAGTTTCAATATAAGTATTCCTTTTTAGTGATGCCAAGGATTCTACGTAGTTGTTGGTTGGTACTCAAATGTCCCAAGTTAAATTTTCAAATACTCTTCCTTTTGGTGTTAAGATTATCCATGCCTTGAACGAATGGCTTGGATCTCCCTCTGATGTTCATCAAAGAGCATTTGTTAAAATCTTTGCATCCAATCATTAATATAATCACATTTGCAGGAGGTTACTTAAATGGGATTACATTCATGTACTTTTTTTTGTGCTAGTTTCCCTCCCTTTCTCTTCCCAATTTGCCAAATCATAAGTATTCTTCCAACCTTTTTCTTGTTGGCTTAATTCACTCTGCCTAATTTTTGAATTTTTCTAATCAAGTTGGCATTGATTCTTTAGACGTATTTGGAATATACCTATTTTTCATTGAATATCTTGTCGTTTTGATCAGGAGTATCTTCCAAGAGAGAAATATTCCAAATTACCTTTATAATTGGCTTGTTTTTGAATCCTTCAAGCAATAAAAGAAACTAGTTACTGAACAATTGTTCTTTAGAAGATGCTGTAATAGAGGAGGGGAGACTCATTTCTGTAACCAAAGAACACAGGAAAACAGGTTTCATTGTTTACAAAACAATAGTCACATCTTGAAGGATCATTAATTCCTTGTTTCACCAGGTTCTCCCCTGCTAAAAGTGTCTCATTTGGTCAGACATTAAAAGTCAAGTTTGGAGATGGAATAGCTCAATTCGATCTTGTTTAATTTGATTTCTAGAGAGAGAAAGGTTCTGCTCCTTCCAAGAAGTTTGAGGTATCCTTCTTTAACAATGATTTTCTTGATTGGGTGCCCTGTTTTACTTATTCCTTTCTTATTGGAGCTTTCCCATCCAGGACTTGGATCAAAGTTTGAGGTATCCTTCTTTAACAATCTATTTTCTTGATTGGGTGCCCTGTCTTACTTATTCCTTTCTTATTGGAGCTTTCCCATCCAGGACTTGGGTCAGAAAGGTCCAAAGGGTGTTCAGAGTATTAAGAAGGGAAATGGGATAGATCCACTTCATTTAAAGGGGAAGAATGTGAATTAGCCCAGGAGGAGATATGTGCCAAAAATGAAGGATTGTTAACTTTAGACCATCTTCTAAATGGAGAGAAATCCAGATCTAATACTTGAAGGGTTTCCAAGGACATGGTTTTCCAAATCTTTCTACAAGAGCCATCCTTTGGCTGTAAAGTTAGATAGTTATATATTTATAATTTATTTCAAGATCATGGCCTAGCGAGACACTAAAATGACGTATGGGACCCACTTGTTTGTGAGACAAAAAACCCTGTCCACATAACATTTGCATTAATTAATTTACAATAGTGTATTTATAGACTAACTTTGATTGTGCCGTTTTCATTTACATTAATTAATTTACAATAGTTTATTTCTAGACTAACCCTGTCCACATACCATAGCTTTCTAGAATAACTCCTATTGTACTTGTATTTATGTTTGCTAATGGTGTCCCACGAAAATCTCCTTTTACATTTTAGTAAAAAGAATGTTCACATATTTGTGTGGAGATGATGCTAGGTACCAATTCTGACTTCTTAATGAAAGGGATACTTGCATACTTCTGAAATGCTTCCAACACATTATTGTCATGCAAATTTGTTGTTTATGGTTGACGAGTATTCATGCAATGCATTTCCATTTAAAAAAAAAACAAAACATAACTCACAAAACCTTCATTGAATTCACATGCATATGATGGGCGTAGAGCCATCACATGCATTTCATAACATATAGTTTGAGTAGGATGTACTAATTATAAGTAGTGTCTTTTATCTTTTAATCCAAACGACAAAGTTTCATAATGTAAGGAAATGTCAACCTTGGACTTACTTTCTGCCATTATAACACCAATAGTATATCCTACAATGCAAAAACTGGATATACCAATAATTTATGACTTAGCAAGGGTTGATATGTCCTTTGTAGTGAGGGTGCCTAACCTTCTAGCCTTATCACAACAGGAAAAACATGCCCCTTGGAATTGAACCTGGGTGGATAGGAGAACAAACTATGCTCCCAACCACTTGAGCTGCTAAGATGGGACAATAACCTTTGTGGTTATTGATTGGCACGGATGGACATGACAAAAGGTTGATAGCTAAAAATAGTTAGTTTATAGGTACCCTTGTTGATGGAAATTGCACCATGGACATGTCTATTTCCCTTTGTCAAACTTGGCATGTTGCAAATTTGTGTAGCTCCCATTAGTTAGGACTACTAAGAGAAGCTCGGAAGGGAACTTGGCGATTTGCAAGTATGATGCACGATGAACAAGATTGGCATAAAGAACTTGATTAGCTTTTATAAACTTGTGATCCTAGGATACATGTGGATTCCAAGAGTTGGTCATTTGCTATTTTAGGGTTGCAATGGATGTGTAGAAGTGCCCTAAGGCGTAAGCATCCGAGAGTACAATTATACAATGCACTAATTGGGTTCACATTCATTTGGCACACATTCGTTGGATGAACTTCTTATGCGCACCATTGCTAAGCACACTTGGGTGCGATGGGTACATTTGTTGGGTGTGTCGCACCTCAGGCCCAACGTGATAAAGATGTTTGATAGTTGATGGAACAGGAATGAAGTGGGCAAAGGCACTATTGGCCACACATTCGTCAAGCACACATCAACTGGACACACTTGTTGGGTGTACCTTTGTTGGTTGTGCTCGGGCACCTTCAACACGACACCATTGGATGTCAGATAGTGGATGGAAAAGAAGGGGTAGAGACTAATAGGCACACATATGTTAGACATGCTTATTGGGTGCACCCTTAGGCGCTATTGGCCACACATTTGTCAGTCACACATCAACTGGACACACTTGTTGGGTCTACCTTTATTGGTTGTGCTTGGGTACCTTCTGCACAACACCATTGGATGTCAGAAAGTGGATGGACAAGAAGGGGTAGAGACTAATAGGCACACATATGTTAGACATGCTTACTGGGTGCACCCTTGCCATGTGTTGGGTGCCTTGGGCACACTTGTTAGGTGTGTTGTGCCTTAAGCACAACACCATTAGATGTTGGACAATTTGAAATCAAGTAATGAAGGGGGTTAAATGCATCATTGATCATAGAAGTTGGTGATGTGAACACTTGAGTCCAATTAGGCATAGAGAGGTTTGTAATATGCCAAAGAAGGATGCAAGTGTGAGACAAATCTTGTATAAGTAGTGGGCACCTCAAAGTTGCTAAGGCATCATCCATTGATCATTCACCAAGAGCGCAAATGAGCTCGATTATCATGCTAAGTTCAGGGTTGGCATGGTAGGGTGAAATTGCACTCACTGATCATAGTTGAGAACATTCCTGAGATAACTTTCTTTGACACTGCAGACTATAAAATTTCTGAGAATGCTGCAAAATGAAAAACCTCTTGAGGAAATATCTTTAGCAAGAAGCCAAGCAAAATTTGAATATTTTTCTTAACCAAACCATATAAGATTTTTTTGTTATCACTAAGAAACTTGGCCAGCTTTACCCTTGACTAGTATATCATAAAGGAGATCCTTCAATGACAAAGGTTTGCTTTGATCATAAAAAGCAAAATGCAGGTTTTGATAATTCTGGATCTGTGTTATTTTCTAAGGTTCAATGTTCACCATTTTGCCCAAAACGGCAACTAGACATGCTGAAACCTTCCGCACTCCTCAAAATATTTCCGCTTACACTGTTTGATTTATAAAACAGAGAATGCCAAGCCAACTGAGCAATGGCATGAATGACATTTTTAAGGGTTCATATAAAGTATGCTCAATTGTATTGAATGTTGCTTTATTTTGCTGCCAAGTTTATCCACGGTGAATGTTTTTATATACAACACTGGAGCTGCTCGTAGTATGCATAATATTTGACTAGACCATGTCGGGCATTGCAAAAATTTGCTTTTCTC
>APFE030549175.1:0-16322 GCA_000404065.3 Pinus taeda | reverse complement strand
AATGCCTTCTCTAATGAATCAGGTTCCCAAAGGCAAACATCATGTTGGATATTATCCTTTAAAAACCCTATGAACACATCAATCCTATGCTCCTCTGGAATATTTTTTACCCTTATGTTCAATTTTTGAACTCCTCAATGTGCTCCATTATTGAACCCTTTTGTTTGAGACTTATCAATTGGCTAAAAAAAGTGTTGCTTTTTGTATCCTCATACTGTGCTATTAATTCTTCCATAAAAAATTCCCAAGTGATAATTTTTTTACGATAGTAAAGCCATTGATACCATACAAACTGATTTGGTTCCAAATAAAAAGTTGCAATACGTACCTTTTGTGTGTTTTGCACATTATTGAGATCGAAAAATTGCTCGATCTGTAATATCCATGTTGTGGGATCCTTGCCATCAAAATTCTTCATATCGATTTGTGGAATATGGTGGGTCTTCAATCCCACATTAGAGTCTATGAAATCATGATTAACATTTCTTTTTTTCGCATCATGAGTTTCCTTTACTACCCTTTCACCATTAGTAAGTATTTCTTGTAGAAAATTTGTCAAATCTGCCATGTCTGTCTTCAAATATGTCTTAAAATCTGCCATGTATCTCTTCAAATATGTCTTCAAATCATCCATCTTAGCTTCCATGCCCTTTATCTTAGATTCCACACCATTTATCTTAGCTTCTGTTAGCTTTTGTGAGATTGACATTTGTTGCACTTGGTCTTGTAATTTTGATATATCATGTAGCATTTCTTCCTCTTCTTCATGAGTCATGCTAGAGCTTTCAAGTTGCTTACCAAGTGTTTGCATTTTCTTTCCTCGGGGCATCATTTACAAATAATAATGCTCTACTATGCCCTTCGAATTCCTTCAAAATAATTTTTCAAACCAAGCTTAAGCAAAAATTTAAAAAAATCTACACAACTTTTTTCACTTTGTAGGAGCTCGATATTTCCTCTTATGTATCTCTGTAATTTTGGATCATCCAGTTCTGAAATTATGACTTGCAGTGGCCCTCTGTGTCCTCTTTCCAATGCCAGTCTTATCCAAATTGGGTTCTCCAGGGAAGAGCTATTCCAAATCTCCCATAGTGACTTGATTATATACTAGTTCAGTAGAGCGAACTTGTATGACATGCCACGTGTCCCTGTTTTGACCTTTTGCTTTGAAAAATATATATGGGAAACTACAGTCTGTGCTCCTTCTGTACCTTCTTACGAAAATTCAATCCGATGCTCAGAGAGAAAGTTATGACGATTTTCCCCAAGTCACCTATTTGGAATGTAATTAAGGAGTCTGCAAAAAGACCGACTTCCTCAGATCATATCTCCGCAATTATAGTGCAAAAAGCTCTAAAATGTGGAGCCAAGGTTCAGTGTGATTTTGTCTCAAATGGGTTTTTTTTCTCTCCTGAAACATTGCAGAAAAAAGCTATAGCGAAAATGCACCAATGACCTATTTGGAGCAGCGAAACCCTAGAATCCAAAGCTTTGATACCAAATGTTATGAAACTAGCTCACAAAAAGATAGAAAAGATAGATGAGCGCCTTAGAATTTAGCCTCTTCAAGGGGGCAACCTCCTTTACATTACACAAATGAATGATTCTTTGATGATTCAAATGACAAAACCTCCTTTCTATATATATGAGTGTAAGGAGTCAGAATATAACCCAACCAACCTAACAATAATAATATAAAGGCACAAAAATAACAATAGAGGGATTCTATGGGGCACAGTAATAACAATATGGGGACAATAGGGCACAACAATATTAATAAGGGATACAAATACAACAGTAATGGGTAATCACTAGTATTATAGGGACCTAACAACAACCCAATAAGACTCAAACTAGGCCCCTAAAATTTAGGGATCAATCTACATGATTCTAGATAGACTTCCAACTCGAATTTACTGAGCCAACTAAGTCAAATTAACTTAGCTAACTATTACAAGTTTCTATGAGAATAGAATTTCGATTTAATTCCCAATTTAATTCAAGGACAAATTAAATTATAATTTCTAGATGTTATTTTTAACATTTATTGTTGTTATTTTCAACATATTCCAGCGTTGAATGAAGTGAAAAACCAATTTTCATTTACATATGTAATTTTTGTAGACCAAAAATAAGAGTTTCAATTCGATCTTTCACTTGCATTCTCAAGAATTGTTGAGGAAGGGGTCAACAAGAAGCTCTCGCTAGTTCTTGAAGCAAGTTACTGTGAGCTAACTTCTTTGAATTTTCTTCTTTTGATCACAGGTCTAAAATACAAGAAATGAATAGGTTTTCCTATCTTTCCTTCAACCTCTTTTCCTATATTAGATCCATGGTGGTAGTTCATTTTATTTGGACTTGTTTGTGCAAAGAAATAGCTATGGCTCGCTAAGTTTCATAAGATTGTTATTTGTTCACTAGGAAGCTTTCTTTATTGCATTTTCCTTTGAATTGGGAACAAAATATGGGCCAATAACTTGTTTTAGTGAATAACTCCTTAGAGAGAGAAACACACGCAATGGAGAGCATGAGAAAGAGAGAAAAAGTTCCCATTTAGTGGGTGAGTAGTGGTAACTTATGAAATAGTTTCAGTTATGCAAAGGAAGCATTCTTGGAAATATGTTGCCATTGATGTCTATTAAGGAAAAGCATGACAACTACAAAGCATTGATGATGGTGTTTTCATTGTTCGAAAAGGAAAAGGATGACAAAGATATCAAAGGATGGAAAAGGAAGAAATAGGTGTTCAAGATCAATTACAAGAAGGATGAAGAAGATACAAATAATTTGAGGTCAATTCTTGGAGATTAGATCATCTCCACTGCAGGTGAAACCCACTAAGATGGATAGAGCTCTTAAATATTTTTCTAATGGTATGTGGAAGTTTGAAAATGGCCTCCTAGATCAAAAGTTAGAGCTAATGAAAGCCAAGAACCCTAAACTCAAAGTTATGCAGAGCTAAAATGGTAAAAAGGACTTAAGAACATTCAGTTCGGAGTTGTGCATAAATTGGCTGAGTGTTTTTTAGCAGAGCGGCCAACAAGAGCTTTGGGATGACATGGAGCAGACAACACAATAATGGAGAGGATGTTGATTGGCCCAAGGCGGAGCCCGCAAAAAAACACAACCTAATGGAGGTAGCCCAACAGGTGTACCCCAGAAAAACCTTAAGGAGTGCTTAAGGGAACTAGTGGGATGACATTAGCCAGACGGAGGTGGACTAACAATAGCATAGCGGAAAAATTTCTATTGGTTGTAGGTGGAGCCCCCATACACATAATATTGACGTAGTTTCTCTAGCGGGTTTCAAAGAGGTTTCAAAGAGTGCACAGAAGTGGCTAGCAAGATGATGCAAGTAGAGGATATATGTTGCACAAGTTTAACAAGCGATTGGGTGCCACATGTATCACTAGTGCATTAGAGGATGGTTCTGAAGGGTCTGAAAGTGGAGGATTTAAAAGTGCATTAAGGTGTCAGAATGGGTGGTATGCCCATACCATTGATTATTAGATTGACAACAGAGAAGTGTTCAAGGACCTCCCCTTCCAATACTAAAAACCACACAATTGAACACTGGAAAGTGGTGGATTAAAAAATAAAAGTTTTCAAAAAGTCCAGCAATGTGGCGAATAAAGAGAGGTAGTGAAGTGTTAAATGGCCGAGACCCTTAGAAATATTTTATAAAATCAAAATGGTTATAATTCAAGGTTTTGGGACCCCTTTCTCTCTCCCATGATAGGGACAGGTGGTATGATTAGCTCGCTGGGATGACATAGATACATAAGTGAATGATGATGTCATTAGTGATGTGGCCTAATGAGAGGTGGACATGTGGTTGGATTTTTTGGTATTTTTTGGTCGCTAAGTGGACCATTTTCAAGTGACAAGTGGACCACTCATAGAGTGACATGTGGCACATGTGATGCTAGCATGAAATCATCCCATATGCTAGACACCGAAAGGTTTAAGAGATGCATGTGAAAGACTTATGGGCTAACTGGGCATCCAGAAAACCCTAATGATGTCAGTGACAAGTAGGCCTGAGTGTGCATTGATTAGGCACATGGTGCAGCGGGAGGACCCCCCTGGGACAACCCATACCTGCATGACAACCTCAGAAGAAAAATAAGGTAGCAGAGTGGAAGTGTCGGGATGTAGGTGTCGAGACACAAAAACAACATACAGAGAAGAGTGCAGACCACTGGGAGAAGTGGAAAGGCTAACCCCATAGAATAACTCACCTCTCAACCTAGACCCCAAAGGTAATAAAAAGGAGCACAAAGGTTCATGGTCTGGATTTATGGCAAGTGACAGAGTGGGAGACAAAAAAATTCCTAACAAGTGACATTCCATCAAGTCTCGAAAAACATGCCCAAGATGTGGTTTTGTGGCGTTTTCATGTGTTAGAGAACCAAGACCTTGTGTGGAGGTATTTCGTTATAATATAATCCCTAAGGGCTATAATTGAAAATGGGCTAGCGGAGACTGATATGCCATATAAAATAAAGTGCTTGGACCATGATAAAAGGCCATGGATGAATGGGTCGATAGCCGGAGCCAAATTGATATATAATGTAGCAGTGGTAAATCCCTTTGAGGCTAGAAAGTACGAGGAGCCCAAGCGGAAGTGTTAATCAACGACCAGGTCTATAGCCTTGATTAGTTGCTTAGCGGAGTGCTAAAAGACAAATAATGAAAGGGTCATGAAATTATATATTTGGAAATACTTTTATGAAATCCTTCAGGATTTGGATGAATGAGTCAACAACTTTGAGTTTGGAAATTATTCTAAACATAACAGTGAGTGCTAAAAATTGCAAAAGTAGGCACGAATGGGGCTAATAGAAAAATATAGCAGCATGGATGAGATTAGAGGTAGAATTGGAAATTTCAACAAATTTGGAGCTCGCTAAAAATAGAAAAATCTCTGCTAAATATTGTAACTCACCAAAATTGAGGAAAACAACATTTAAACTCAATTTTTCATAGATAAATAGAAGAGAAGTGAATGATAGCTTGAATATTATATTTAGAAGACTCAATTGAATGAGACAAAGGAAAAAAATAAGAAATCCATGCAACCATCTAAGAGCAAGTTAACTAAAGTCTCACACCAAAATATTAGTCAATAATTCTTTAAAAGACAAATTTGAGCAACCAAGGTGAGGGGATGAGAGGTTGTTGGTGCAACGAGATTCATAGTGATGGTATGCATCAAGGGTGAATCAATGACCGAATTTGGTATCTGAAAGGTGTTTTATAAATTCAAAGAGTGCATTTGTGAATGGTGAAAGGATCAATGTTGCTATTATAGTTTGGTGTGCTCAGTAATGACAAATTGTTGAAGATGATTTTGATGGTGATTTTATCAATAATCAAGGATTGTTGAATGTGTTAGTATGGTGGTTTTGGAGAGAAGTTGTAGTGAGAAAATTTGTTTATTTATGAGGTAAGTGGTCTATTGGTTCTAGATCAAAAATGGATGAAAGATGAATCAAGAGGGCCAGCAAGTGGTAACATCCAGATCAGGGGTTGTAACTCCTTCCATTAGGTGTTGGTAAATAGGCAGTGAAAAGAGTACCTTTTAGTAGTAACTGATAAATGAGCAGGGGAAACTGTCTCTTTCAGTGAAGATTGATAAATGAGCAGGGATAGAAGTTCCTTTAAGTAGCAGATGATAAACCTACAAGTAGTACCTTGTGGGGCAATGATGTAATAAAGTTGAAGCTTGTAATAAAAAGAAGATTGGTTTCTTATGTATATGTTTCTCATGTGCTTGATGATGATTATGTTATGTTTTATATGATTGAGTTGTGCTTTTGATCCATGAATAATTGATAGAGTGATTGAAAAGTATAATTTGTGAAGAATTATATAATTTTGTCATACTAATCATTCAACCCCCCTCTTAGTAGTGTCCTGGTTTCCATTGTTTCTAACAATTGGTATCAGAGCAATTGTCCTTCAAAATCAGTTTAATAGCTGGAAGGAAGATCAAGGATTATGGAGAACCAAGACTAGATTACCTCAGATGGAGTTCCATTTTTTAATGTCTCAAATTATACAACTTGGAAGGTAAGGATGAGAATATACTTGTAAGCTCTTGATTTGGATGTATGGTTATCTATGCAGAATGGAGTAATAGATTATAAGTTTGATAAACAAGCAAGGGAGGAAATCATGAGAGGTTTTTCCAAGTCAGATATTGAAAATGTAATATTCTTTGAGATTACCAAAGAGATATGGCATGAGTTGCAATCCATCTATGATATAGACATACAAGCTGCATGTGATGTCAAGAGGGTTTCCTTCGAGGATGGAATGGTGAAAGATTCAAAAAGCATTAAATATCATGAATCAGAGGATTATTCTTCTATATCAACAAGAGAAGTTGTTGATCAACACTTGGAGGATTCAGAGGAGATGTAATATCCAAGTAAGTTGTTATTATGTTGTTATTGTATAAAAATATTCCATTTATCTTCAAATTTCTTCACTGCAAGTACTGGTGAAAGTGAGAGTTTCTCATCTAGTTGTAGTGAAGAAGGAGTTGCTTTAATAGCAATATCAGATTTGGACATTTCTCAAGAAGAAAATGGTTTCATCTTTGGTGAAGAAGAAGAATACCTAAAGTCATTAAGGGAACAAACTCTTGAAAAATATGTGAGTGAAATTGACACTTTTTATGAATCTAGTGCCTCCTTTATTGAGTTGGAATATCTTGAAGGAAAGATCTATTTGAAGTGGTACCTCATATAAACTCTCGAGGAAATCAAGAAATTCATATCCATCAATATGGAGCTGGAAAAATAGAATAAGACATTAAACGAGAAGTTGATGAATCTTCAGAAGTGTGCAAATAATTCTGAAGTGTTTGAAGACATTCAAACCAACCATTATTCCTCTCAAGGTGAGACAATGTTGGAATATGATAGTGACCTAGTAGCATCATTAAAGGGACCCACCAAATTTATCAAAGAAGGATCCAACAACATAGAAGTGGAAGAGAAAAGAACACAACATCAAGGAGATAAAAGGACTTCCAAGAATCAATATAAAGGTATGCAACCCCTCATATGTTTTTATTGTAGTAATGTAGGGAAATTTGCCTCCAAATGTCCAAAGAGGAAAAAGAAGGTACAACAACAGAGGTGGAACACACCATTTCAGAAACAACCACAAATTTCTTAGAAGAGAAACTTGAATAGACATGCACAAAGAGCCTTTCCCCTCAAAGACAATATTTTTAGTGGCACAATAGTAACAAGAAAGAAAATACAGAAAATAATAGTCCAAGAAGTTGGAAAAGTAGAAGCTTGCTAAGAAGATTAATTCCTTTGCCCCCTTCTTGAATAATGTTGAATGCCACAGGTGTAATAATTATGGGCACAAAACAACTACAAGTAAATTTGGAAATAATTCACCCCTTTTATATAAAATTACAATCAAAGGCATGGATCATGAAGAGAGAAAGCAAAGAGAATTGTGCAAGATTTATTACAACACTAATAAGAAAGGAAAATTGAATGTTGCATGGAGACAACATAGATCAATGTTTGGATTTCAAAATTATCAACAGAATATTGGCATATCATGGTTTACAATTCCTGTGGTTGATCTCTCTTATATGACCTGGAACAGGCAAAGACTCCAATAATTCAAAAGGAGAAGTAGATTTTCTAGTTCTTCATTGTAGTACATGAAGAAAGCAGGAACATACAGTGAGAAACAAGAGAAAGAGGTAAATTTCATATTGGCTTTAATTGGTTATAAATAGAGGAACCATCAGTGATTTGGTAGAAAGTCACTCAGTCAGGAAAAAGTACTAGATCAGTGTAGGCAATCAACTCATGGTGTTGACCAAACTCAACATACCTAGGTGTGGAAAAAAAGGGAGATAATATACTTAGTGGGAGTATATCCCTTGTTCCTCTTCATTGAAAATAAGAGGTTGGTTTCAAGGGAATCCATAAAGACAAGATGCAAGGAGCAGAAAGGAACATGTCAAGGAATGCATATGAAGGATAAGGGAAGTATTTAATGTTGTTGTCAAATAAGATTAGTAGTATAGATGGTGATGATCTGTTTACTACTGAAGTTTCTTTTGCAAGTATTGTTTACAGATTCCTAATGATAAGAGGGAGAATAGCCATAGGGGGGGTATACTCAAGTCAATATTTGAGTATCAAATTATTCAATGACAATTGGTATCATTAATGGGTATCAGTTGTTTTCTCCAAGGCAGAGGCTAATGATGTTTCCTGCATTAGAGCAGCTTGACTATTATGATGATGTTCTAAGTGGTAATTGGTATCTGATTTTATGGTAAAAGGAGCATTATTAGAGGATTATAACATTCAGCTATCAAGTTCTCAACAATTGTTATCAATAACATCAATCCACCAATTGGAATAATTTTAACACTTGGTATCAGTGGTACTATGAATTGGTATTTACAGGCATCGGATTCTTTGTTAGAGTATGGTGTTCATGTTTTCAATATGAGATTGTAAGTCGAAGTGTTGCTAAGAAAGTCCTAATTTATAGGACTATTGTTCATGATGAGTCAACTATTTTATAGTGATTTTGTTGCCATTAGAAGTCTATCAAGTCAAGTATGAGTTGTTGGTTTAAGGACGCATTAGTGAGAGTCACTCTATGTTTGTCGAGTAAACACTTCTAAGGGTTGTACTTTTGTTGTTCATAAGTTTAAAAAATGGTGTCATGCATAGGAAAGGTTGTTCTTGTTGCTAGAGGTCAGCTGTATGTGTCTTAGTAGGAACTGTTATGAATTTAATCCTAGCGGAGACTTAGACCAGCAGGAATTATTTCTCTAATGGCTATGTTGTATTAGCATGTGTTGTTTTAGAAAAATATCCCTCTTGATTACTTGAGGAAGAGATTGAGAGTAATTACTACAATAATTTCAACTCAATCTTCTTCACATGACAGAGAGGAAGCTGCTTGGATCATATCATAGGTACCTGAGGTTTTTAGCATAAGAAGAAGTAGTTGGAGGTCCACAGGATCATAAAGATAGAGGGAGATTGTTGACAGGGGGAGCATGTTAGTATCTTTGCCATTGATGTCAACTGGGGACAAATTGATGATCAAACAAAACATGGAAAATAACCTCAACAAAGGGGGAGAAGGACCTTAAGAAAAACATAGGGAGAAGCATCAGAGACAAAGAAGAGAAGTACACTTATCTTTGCTTGATCATTGGTGATTTTGTTTTTTTTATCATGGTGTTTCCATTAAGTCTAAAGGGGAAGATTGTTGGAAATATATAGTCATTGATGGCAAAGGAAAATCATGGAAACTGCAAAGCATTGATGTTGGTGTTGTCATTGTTGGAAAAGGAAAAGGATGGAAAATATGTCAAAGGATGGAAAAGAATGACATAGGTGTTCAGGATCAGTCACAAGAAGGATGGAGATCAACATGGATGAAGAAGGTACAAATACTTTGAGGTCAATTCATGGAGAGTATATCATTTCCACTATAGGTGAAACCCACTCAGACAGATAGAGGTCTGAAATAGTTTTCCATTAGTATGTGGATGTTTGAAAATGACCTAATGGATCAAACATTAAAGCCAATTAAATCTAGGGACCCCGAAGTCAAATTTATACAAAGCTAAAACGGTGAAAAGGACTTAACAACATTTTGTTTGGAGGTGTGCACAAACTAGTAGTTTTGTTTAGCATAACAGCCAAAAGGAGCTCTTGTCTCACATCAAGAAGACATTGCAAAAATGGAGATAATGTTGATTTCCCCAAGGTAGAGCCCACACAACAACACAACATGATGGAGGTAGGTCGAAGGGTGTACCCCAGAAAAACCTTAAGGAGCACTTAAGGGAACTAGTGGGATGAAGTTAGTTGGGTGGACGTGGCTTGATAATAGTGCAGTGGAAGCATTTCTATTGGTTGTAGGTGGAGCCCCCATACACGTAATCCTGACGCACTTTCCTTGATGGGTTTCAAACAATGCACAGAAGCGACTAGCGGGATGACACAAGAAGAGGATATATGTCACACGACTTTGACGAGTGATCAGGTTCCACATGTCCCACCAATGCATTAGAGGATGGTTCCATAGGGTTAGTAAGGGGAGGAGTTAAAAGTGCATTAGATTTCTAGAATGGGCAGTATGCCCACACTGATGATCATTAGATCAACGATGAAGAATTATTCTAGGACCTCCCCTTCCAATACTAAAAACCATGCAACTAGGTACCGGAAACCAATGAATTGAACAACATTAGTTTTCAATAGGTCAAGCGATGTGGCAAATGGAGAGGGGAAACATAGTGTTCAAATTTCGATACCCTTAAAATATTTTATAAAGGGAACATGATGAAAATTTGATGCTTCAAGACCCCTTTCTCTCTCCTCTAACAAGGGACAGGTGGTGCAATATGATTGGCTCGCAGGGATGACATAGATGCACAGGTGGATGATGACATCAACAACAATGTGGCCCAATGAGAGGTGGACACGTGGAAGGTTGTTTTTTCATTTTTGGGTGGGCAATTGTGTCATTTTCAGGTGACATGTGGATCACTCACAGTGTAACATGTGGCACATGTGACCTCATCCTATAGGCCAAACCCTGGAAGGTTTAAGAGATGCATGCGAAAGAATTATGCGATGACTAGGCATCGAGCATACGTGGACGATGTCGGTGAAAAGTAGGCCTGGGTGTGCAATGATTGAGTGCATGGCATAGTAGGAGGACCCCACTAGGACAACTCATCCTTACAGGATGACCCCAGAAGAAAAATAAGGTAGTAGAGCAGAAGTGTTAGGATGCAAACACTGGGACACAACGACAACATATAGAGCAGTGTGTGGACCAATGGGAGAAGTGTAAAGGTCGACCCCACATGACAACTCACCCCATAAACTAGACCTCAGAGGTAATAAAAAAATGTGCAAAGGCTCATGGATGCGATTTATGGCAAGTGACTAAGCAGGTGACGGAAAGATTCACGACAATTGACATTCCGTTAAGTCTCAGAAAGCATGTCCAAGATGTGTTTTTGTGATGTTGTCATGTGTTAGATAACTAGGGCCTAGCATGGAGGTTTTGCGTTATAAGATAAGACCTTAGGGATATAATTCAAAAGGGTCTAGTGGAGATTTATATGGCAAATAAAAATAAAGTGATTGGGCCATGATCAAAGGTCTTGGATGAATGGCTCGATAGATGGAGTCAAATTGATATATAATGCAGTAGTGGTAAATCCCTTTGGGGCTAGAACAAAGCATGAGGAGACCAAGTGGAAGTGTTAACCGATGACCAGGTCTATAGTCTTGATTAGCCTCTTAATTGAGTGCTAAAATACAAATAATGAAAGGGCCACAAAGCTATATATTTGGCAACACTTTTATGAGATACTTCGGTCTTTAGATGAATGAGTCGACAACTTTGAGTTTGGAAGTTATGCTAAACATAAAAACAAGTGCTAAATATTAAAAAGTAGGCATGAATGGGGTTAACAACAAAATATAGGAGCATGGATGAGATTAAAGGAAAAATTGGAAGTTTTACCAAAGTTGGAGCTTGCTAAAATAGAAGAATCTCTGGTAAATCCTGCAATTCACCATACTTGAGGAAAACAACAGTTTAACTAAATTTTTCTAAAAGAAACAACAAAGGAGTGAATGATAACTTGAAGACCAGATTCAGAAGACTCAGCTAAATAGGACAAAGGAAAAAAATAAGAAATTCATGCAAGCATCAAAGAACAAGTTAACTAAAGTCTCACACCAAAATATCAGTCAAGAATTATTTAAAAGAAAAATTCGAGAAACCAAGGTGACAGGATGAGAGGTTGTTTGTGCAATGAGATGCATAGTGGTGGTATGCATCAAGGGTGAATCAGTGATAAGATCTGGTATCTTAAAGGTGTTTTAGAGATGCAAAGAGTGCATTTATGACTGTGATCCAGAATTATAAAGAATGCAACAAAATACAGATATAACACATAAACACAGAGATGAAACATAAATAAAACTTCATTTCATTAATATCAAAGAACTGAAATATGCTTACATACAAAAATGGAAATAAATTATCTCGGGTGATGGTAGCTTAGCTCTGAGAAGAGATGTGGTGACTGCATGCCTCTGAACTATGTTACAATGAGGCTCAAGGGCCTTTTTATTATTGAACAACAAGGAAAAAACCTAAAGAACCAAAATCATAACCCCGGGATATGGAACTCCAAGAGTTTGTGGGCCCCGTTGGGGTTAGTTGGGTAGCCAAATTCTCGGGGTCGTAACTTGGTCATATTATTTCCGTTTGGCGCGTACGATACCTCATTGGAAAGATATCTCATAGTACTAAAGGATTTTCTATAGACCTGTAGTCGTAGCTACCTATGGCTATGGGCCTATTGTGGACCTAAGAAAAACACCATTTAGGAGGTCAAAAATACTCTTAAAGTTTAGGACCCGAAAAACTACTAAAAATAGTAAATGCTGCTATAAACAAGGAAACTGATGAAACCAACTAGAGGTCTAGGTGGAATAGGGAGGTGGCCACCAATATCCACCTAGATCAGTCCTCCCTCCTTAGGAAGAAATGGTCTTGATTGCATGCAGAGCCTCCATTGTCCCAATACCACCTCAATGGGGTTGTGGCCAGTTGAACTATGGAGAGATTTGTTGTAGTTGTGTTGGATATAAGGGAAAATTTCATTCCATATGTGCGGATTCTTTGAGTTTTACATGCGCAGAATGCATACGATCATCCTATTGATGACCTCTATTTGGCCATTAGTTTGGGGGTGGAAATTCATGGACTTAGTGAGCTTGGTATCCAACATCGACTACAAACTTGACTAAAATGTACTTAGGAACCTACTGTCCTAATCTGAGATAATGGACTGTGGGATTCCAAAGTGTACCCACACCTGTTCAAAGAAGAGATTAGCAATGGCTTCTATTGTGATACACTTCTTACAAGCAGCAAGAATGGCCATCTTAAAGAATCTATCGACAACCACGAAAACACAGTCGTTTCCATGCTTAGTAGAAGGAAGGATCGACATGTAATCCATGGAAATGGATTCCCAAGGTCAATTAGGAGCAGGAAAAGGAGTATATAGGCCTTGCTTCTTGATAGTTTGTTTTTCAATGGTGTAAGTAATGCAAGATTTGATGTACTTCGAAACATCTTGTCGAAGGTTCGGGCAATAAAAATACTTCTACAGCACTACCATTGTTTTCTCTACCTTAAAATGTCTAGCGACCCAACTGTAGTGCACCTCCCAAATAATCTTGGCATGCTCGCTTGAAGGAACACAAAGGTGTCCCAAGTGGCATAATAATGCATCCTAGAGGTGAAAATTTTGAACTTTCTTACCTTCCAGGAACGTCTAGTATGTGTTGTCAAATTTTGGATCGCTCTTGTAAAGATGTGGCCATCCTGGAGTCTCGTTCCCACAAGAGTCGAGCATAGTGATTAGCGCCATGACCGAAAGTTGGTTGAGGCAGTCTGTAACATTTTTGGTGTTTCCCTTCTTGTACTTAATGTTCAAATGGAACTATTGCAGGTATGTCTACCATTTCTGATGGTAATCATTCTGTAACTTCCCTTGTGTCTATATGAATTGCAGGGGTCAACGGTTTGTGTGGATGACAGTTTCCTTCCCCAAAATGTAATGATTCCATTGTCGGTAGACCTGCATAATGGAATACATCTATTTTTCATAGGTGGGATACTTTCAGACTATGTCTGAAAGTGCCTCACTGTGATATGCCACTGGGTGCGCCTGTTGAGTAAGAATTGCACCAATAGCATAATCACAGGCATTTGTATCGATCTCAAATAGTTGATGCAGCTCTGGTAATGTGAGCACTAGTGTGGAGTAGAGGCAATGCTTCAACTAAGAAAAATCCTTATGTTTGGATTCTGACCAAAATAACTTTGTTTTTTCTCCTCCCTTGGTAACTTGACTCAAAGGCCAAGTGATATGAGAGAACCCCAGCACGAACTGATGGTAGAAGTTGGCAAGACCCAGAAAGCTACGGAGCTATGTTAGAGTGGTTAGGGATGGCCATTCTTGAATGACTTGTATCTTAGATGGGTCAACATGTACACCTCACTCATCGATGATGCACCCCATATATTGAACCTAAGTCATACCAAAAGTGAATTTCTCGAAATCGGCACACAACTTGTGTTGTCACAGGGTTTGGAGGACCTGTCGAATATGGTGGAGGTGCTCTTCCCAACTTTGGCTAAAGATTAGAATCTCATCCAATAAACCACCATGAATGATTTGGTGAAGGGTAGCAAGATGTCATCCATCAGCCTCATGAAAGTTGCGGAGTCATTCATCAACCTGAAAGGCATGACCATTCATTCGAAAAGGCCCTCCTTGGATTTGAAGGCAGTTTTCCACACGTCAGAGGGTTCAATCTATACCTAGTGATAACCAGACTTCAAGTCAATATTGTTGAAATATTTGGCCCCCTTGAGATGGTCCAGAAGGTCATTAATCTATGGGATTTGATAGCTATTATGGACAATGATCTTTTTCAACACCCGATAGTCAATAAAAACTCTCCAGGTCTTGTCATTCTTCTCTACAAACACGATCGGGCTACCACAGGGTGATGAACTTGGCCTAATGTTCCCTTTTTGCAATAGCTCCTGAATCTTCCTCTTTATTTCATTATTATCCAGAACAGAGTGCCGATAGATTTGCCCATTGGGTAGCAGCGCACCCCGAGTCAAATCGATGGATTGCTTGAACTTCCAATGTAGAGGGACTCATGTGGGTGAGGTGAAGATGTCCCTGTACTCCTCCACAACCTTTTCCATCTGTTGTTGCTGCACGGAGGGGCCTTGTTTGGAAGCGGTGGCCACAATCTTCTTCCTGCCCTAAGGGCAAATCATAAGGAAAACAAATTTCCCAGTATGGGAAATGATATTACTTCATTGCTTCACAGTGATCAAATAAATGGTGTTAGGAGGTGCTACCTCCAGTATCCTATACAACTTATTGCCTAAAGTAATAATAATAGTGCAATGCCTAGACTCATGCACAACATGTCGCTTCGACAAGTATGGTTGGCCTAATAATACATCACAAACTTCAAGAGGAGAAACATCACATAATACCTCATCTATGAAGGGCTTGATGTTGTAGGGAATGTGACACTATTGGCTGACACAGAGATCTCACCCTTCTTGAAGCCAACTGATGGTGTATGACTACGAGTATGGTGTTCTCAGCAGGCACAACTGCTTCATGACATATACTGAAATGAGATTCTTTTGGATCTTGCTATTGACAATAAATTGCAGCAAAGAACCCTTCACCCACATTTGTGCAGGGAAAATTTTAAGAACCCCCCCTAAATTTACATGTGTAATAAATGGGCGAATCTCCATGGTATATAGGAAAAATGGAAGGCGGTTTTATCAATAATATGATATGTATATATAATTTTTTGGCGAATCTCTCACCAGGCATGGCGAATATTTTACTCAATTATAAAATCTTGTGTTTATTGAATACACAAAGCATTTCTTTAAAATATCTTTTGAAATCAAAATTACCGAAATTACATATCGATAATCTAGTGGGTGTAAGATAAAATTCACCCGTGCCATTCATAGAAATCATGAGAAAAGACCTAATACTATATATAAAACCAAGAAAAAATCAAATTCATCACTTCTAGGGACCTCATAACCACCCTCCCAATACAAAAGTATGTTCTTGTTTGCAATTAGAAAAATTACCCAAATTACAATATGTTTACTCCACTTCTAGGGACCTCGTAACCACCCTGCCGATACACAAGTATGTTCCCGTTTGCAATTAGAAAAATTACCCAAATTACAATCTGTTTACTCCAGCATATGTTGGAAAGTTATAGAAGGATGAATAGTGCAATCAATCCATTCCTTTTAGCCCTGGATTTGTTTCAGTTTAAAACAGAAGTATACAATTATACTTGTCCAATGTCTATGCTTTAACCATTCACCTTAAGATGTTTTTACAATATAATTTCCTAAGTCTATTTAATATCTTCATTATCATAAAAACAAACCTATATCCATCTTAACTCCACATCTACCACTCTTAGGGGGATGAAATCTATTTATCCCTCTGAGCACTTGGTAGACCCAGAATTAAGATGGATCTAAGATTACAGAATTTCTGCTTTAAATAGTCTATGCTCACAGAATACCATGGTATTACCATGGATCAATACCATGGGTTATCATAAACTTGGAGCTTAAAATTTACTATTAGTAATTTATAAAAATTAATTAAATTAATAATTAATTTT
>APFE030549172.1:0-46829 GCA_000404065.3 Pinus taeda | reverse complement strand
AGTCAATGTGGGACTTTGGTCGTATACCCAACAATCCTCCCCTCGAACAAAGGACCATCGAGCCTCCCCTCAAATGATTATCCATCCGTCCACTCTCTACCAACCAGGATTCTCCGCTCCAATGTGTTGGAAGCACAGGCCTTACATGGAACACCACCTGCCTCGAGAGCTTGCTCTATCCCAGGTCAACTCCTCTTCACCGTGTTGGGACCAGGACACGTCCATGAAAAATCCGGAGCACACTGCCTGTCTAACCGAGCTCATCCATGGATCCCATCGTGATATTACCGGGGCCCACCATCTTCATTCGACATTCCGAGGATTCATCCACTTGGCTAACTTCGGGGCATGGCTCTGATACCACTTGTAAGGATTCTGGACACCACATATCTCCACAATGGTATGATATTGTCCACTTTGGGCTTAAGCCCTCATGGATTTGCTTTTGGACTTACCCCAAAAGGCCTCATACCAATGGAGATATTTGTCCATCCTTATATACCCATGATCCTCCCCACTTCTAGTCAATGTGGGACTTTGGTCGTATACCCAACACTTGGCACCAACTTCAAACCTTTCTTAAGTTGCCAGCAATAATTCAAATACTTGTTAAGCTAAACAAAACATAAATAAATTTCAGCACCTAACTATCATTTTAATCTAAGAATACAAATACAAAAAGAGGAACTTATACTGCTAGGGTTGGGCCCTCACCCAAGAGCTTCAGTCCTTTGAGTCAACTCAATGCTGGATCAAGCTAGAATTTCTCATTATCATCAAAATTTCAAATATAACATAACAATAACAGTAACAATGTTTAAGCTCAAATTGCCTCTTGGATACAACAAAAAATCGAATCCTAATGAGTTTGTTGGCTCTCTTATTTATACAAAACTGGAGCTCCCAACAACTCCCTAGAAAATATGTAGACTTGGCTCCCTAACTCGAAAATGACTCTTCCTTAACCTTCATTGGCTTGGCTGCCAATGGACTCGGTTTGCTTGGTTGCTAGTAACCCCGAGCTGATGAGATATGGTGGAGGAAACTTTGAATGATTTGAGGAGTTAAGGAGGTAGATCAATCTCCTAAAATATCTCTTTCTTTCCCACTTCGAGTTCCTACACCTAAGTCAACCAAAAACTGCTCCAATTCCTGCATTTAACACATATTAGGCCACATGACATAGTAACTCACCTTCACCCTTATCACTAAGCAAAATATAACAAAATATGTACATAAATGTGATAAAAGTCAATTTTAATAAGCTGGAGAGTGGCATTGTGACCCATATAGTTTACCTATTGATGAGCCTCATCAACATTATACATCCTTTTTGTGTAAATTATCCATGAAAATAGTCTCATGGAACATGAGGCCTCAATAGTAAAGGAAAATAAAGATTACTAAAAGAAAAATGGTACACAAAGATCCATCAATAATGTTGATATAAGAAACAAAAATATTAAGTGAGGTTCTACCTCACATAATTAGCAAATGGGGGAGGAATTTCCAAGTAGTAGTGATTGATGCTTAGAGATACTTGGGAGGAATGGCTATTATTTGGAATGATCAGGACATCAAGGTTACCAATATGTTTACCTCTTTTCGCATTATGACATTACAATTTTATTTAATTGACATCAAGGACTACTACCATGTATCCAATGTCTATGACTCCAATATCGCAAATGAAAAACCTCTATTTCTCAATTCTATTTCCAGCACAAGTATATTATACTCCCCATCGCCATGGATTATTGGGAGCGACTTCAATATTATCAAGTGTCTCGAGGAAAAGAAAGGATGAATCACAATGTTTACCAAGAGATTTTGTAAGCTAAACCATCAAAGCCCTAAAGTAGTATCCATTAAATTTCTCAAGAAATGAGTCTCCAACCCACACATGTAGATCAATGAGATGTAATACATGTGTGTGTAGTGACTAACTTAATGCACTATTCTAATAACTCCACAAGCTTAAGTATCTCACCAGGGAAAATTTTAAGGATGGATGTTTATCTTAAATTTTAGCAACCTTGGTGAATCTTACTAGTCCCTAATATCCACATTTTAAATTGTTTGATGATAATTTTGTAAAAATGTTTATATTTATAATTATTTTATGTCATAAAATATATAATATTGGTGATTTTTAAGGTAAAATAATTTTATACTATAAAATTTGGGCGAATTCACATTTAGAAAAATGGAAATTGGCGAATATTTTTCTGGGAAACGCATGGAATATTAGCCCACTCGCGAATATTAGCCCCTAAAATTTTCCCTGTATTTCACTCCATCACATAAATTGGCTGTAGTGTGACATAAGTAAACCAAGAGTAGACATGAAACCCTTAGGCAACAAACATTCCCTAGATCCTTAATTAGGTGCTTAAATGATGAAGTGAAAATGCAAAGGGAAAAGAGGACTTCATGATTTAACCATCACAAACATGTGATCAAGTGTGACTATGAGTGTATATATTCATATGTTTGCCCAAGAGGGAGTGAATAAATGAGTACCATTCATTGGGCCTTATTTTTCTTTATCTTTATTTTTCTTATATATAGGACTTAGGGAACGAGGTTTTCATAATTTGGCACAACTCATAGATGTAACATTTACATGAATTTTCACTTCAACCTTAGAGTTTAGACTTAGATAAATCATTTGAGTGTATCTTTAATAATTTTGCCTTTCACTTTTTGATTTTCTTTCATCACAAATGACAAAAGGGGAAATATTTTGCCACAAACCTATGAATTCTTAATCATAAAGGCATCATGTGATGAAAGCAAATTAATGATGTTATTCTCTATGAAAATGATGGGTATTCTTGAGAAAATCTTATGCTTGTGGATGTCTCCTCCCTGGTTGAGAGGGAGTGAGGGTGGACACCATATTCTCCATGTGTCATGTACTATGTACAATACTAACAGTTGTAAGCATAGTAAAGACACCAGTAGGGAGAATGGTGAATTGTATAAACATCTGGAACCAATATTCTTTGAGAATTTGTACTTTGAATAGGACTAACCACCATAAGTCAAGTACATTAATCCAAGATAAGAATATTCGTGAGGATCAACATTTCCTAGTGTTAAATATTATGACAGTTGATTAGGAAATGATCATGTGAGGACATACCTGGTGAAAATCCTGGTGGGGTGTGCCTATAAAGGCAGTGATGTCCAAATTTATGCTTCCCAACATTGTGCTCTGATCTGATAGAGAGATAAAACTTGTTGGTCAAGGCCTTGTTATTTTGACAATGTTGGCTATGATGATGTAAATCATCATTGATGCTTATCAATCTAGATCCCTTCTTATATGAATATTTCAACTTGAGAGTACTTCTTCCTCTCATTATGAGTACCTCCCTAGTTTATAGGGAGTGTTGAAAAATGTAGCTAGTGTTGGTCTTCATAATGCAATAAAATGTAATTTTTATCATTAATATTTATTATTATATTAATTATTATTATTTAATTTTGGACAAAGCATGTTCTTCATGCTTATAGAATCAAAAAGAAATTATTTTGAGTCAAGTCCCATTTGGACTTTTGAGAGAAGAATAAAAGGAATTTTTATTTTGAGTCAAAGAATCAACACAAGACCAAGTCGGCCTGAGAGGTAGTTATTCGGCCCTCTTGGATAGGTATATACATCAATCAACTCGATCACTTGGAATACCAATCACTTATCATCACAAAACGTCGTTTCTTGTGCCAAACAAGAATAAAAGACAACTGGAATTAAAGGGAAGATAAACTATGATTTTTTCAGCCTGTTTCTACACACACATGTGAAGATTTTTTTGCTTCTCTACAAAATTACAAGTCTAAACTTCATCCTTTACTATAGGTCCAAAAATTCTATGATTTGACCTTATTTTAGAGTGTTTAATCAACACTGAATTTCGTTGACTTTGACTTGGTTGGAGGAGACTTGGATTAGGGTTGACTTGGATATTTGTCGAAATATTGGTCTTGGTCTTGGGTCTTATATATCTCATTTTCATCTAACTTCATAAGAGAAGTATTTTTTGGTTTCCTCCCTTATGGGGGTTTTCCTTGGATCAGAGCCTAATTATTGGTGTTCTTTGTTTCCTTGTGATCTTTATGTTTTGCATTTTTGTGTAACTACTAGATGAAGAAGACAATCTAAGTAATAAGAAGCTAAAAAGAAATCACAAGTAATTATCAAATTAAGATAAATCAATCATTTTCTTATAACACTTGGTTTCTCAACATGAAGGAGGGTAATAGGTCCTATTACATCCAACCTGCAACCTATGATGGGAAATCCTCAATAGTCTCTCTGAAGAAAGATGTCCTATTGAGGGTGTCAAGAAGAGGTATGAGGCATCACCAATTTTATAGTTGAAGAAGTTTAAATCTTGGTTTTTCAATTTTTTCCCTGTGTAGGAAAGAAAACATGGAAGGAGGTGATCCCCTTGGACGAGTTGAAAAGGGGAAGGCCACATAAGGCCTTATATAAATATCTAAATCCAAGTACCCCGCTCATAAATAGAGTTAGACATGTATTGAAAGAGAGTAAAAAACTATCCTTCCAAATCTTGATAACGACAATAAAACATCCCTTGAATCTCATAATAAATGGGGCATCTACAGATGAGGTGACCCTCTAACTCTATCTCATGTATATGGAAAATCTAGTAGATATTATTAAGAAGAGGAAAATATCCCAAGAGAGACAAAAAATGTAAAAGTCTGATAGTAATACATATGCAAAAGATGATCTTGAAACTAGTAAGTTCATGAATCCATGACTGTAAGGTCATTGACATCATCATAATCATTTCCATAGTCTTCATTATTGTCATCATCACGACCATCATCATCATCATTATTATCATCATAATCACCATTCATGTCATCATCACCATCATGATCATCGTCATCATGATTATGGAAATTGTTGTCAATTGTTCATAATTATAGGTGTCGTAAGAAATATCATCAACCCAAAAAGTGTTATGAGTGCTAGCAAAGGGTTGTTAGGACACATGATATATGCAAGAGAAATAACAACTCTATTTTTGAGAGATGATCGATGATCATCATCCTCACTACCATTATAATCATCATTATAATTTTCATCATCCCCATCATCATAATTAATGTAATTTCAATCATCATTGTTTTCATCATCGTCATCGACATCATAATCATCATTCATGTCATTTTGTTGTTGATGATGACCAAGATGAAAATAATGATAATGATGATGACTTGGAAGACGACGCCAAAGATAATGATTATGACCATGACCATGACAACATTTAAAATTTGGGAAGATTGGCCAAGGCCATTAGCATCGTCATTGTAACCTCCATCGTATTTATCATCATAATCACAATTCATGTCATCATCATCGTCATAATTATTGACATCGTCATCATTTGTTCATAAGTTTCAATGTCATAATAAATATCATCAATGCAAAAAATATGATGATTGTTGGAAAAGAGATGCAAAAGTGAAAAAAAATGGGGGCAAAAATAGACATAAAATTGGATGAAGAGTGGACACAACCTAAGTAGATGCAGAACACAATAGAAAAATTGACACAAAAGTGGATGAAAAAGTAGATGCAATAGTTGATGCAAACTTGGACACAAAATATGATGCAAACATGGATACAAAAGTGGAAGAAAACATGGGTGCAATAGTAGGCTTAACTTAGCATGAATTGTGGTGAAACAAATGTGGATACAACAACAAACACAAAAAAGGACACAAAATTGGATGCAGAAAGGAGGAAAAATTGTGCAAAAAGGGATGTAAACATGGGTGCAATAGTGGACACAAAATTAAATGCAAAATTGGACGCATCAGAAGTGGATGTAAAAGTAGATGCAAAATGCGATGCAAAAAACATAAACAATATTTGATGCAAACTTGGACACAAAATAGGTTGAAAATGTGGATGCAAAAGTGGAAGAAATTGTGGGTTGCAAAGATAGGCACAATATATGGCACAACAAAAGTGCATGAGAAAGTGGAAGTAATAACAAACACAAAAAAAATATGCAAACTTAGATGCAAGACAAGATGCAATAAGGGATGTAAAAGTGGATGCAAACATGGGTGCAACAAGAGAAACAAAATTGGATGCAAAATATGGATTCAATGGAGGTAGATGTAAAATAAGATACAAAATGAGACGCAAAACCCAACACAAAAGTGGATGCAAAAATAGATGCAATATTTGATGCAAAAGGGGATGTGAAGATGGATGAAAAATTGGAAGCAAACGTGGGTACAACAGTAAGTACAAAACATGGCACACATTGTGTCACAACAAAAGTGGATGTAATGATAGATGCAAAAAAAGAAGAAAAGGAAGATGCAAAAGTGGACGTAAACATGGGTGCAACAATGGATGCAAAAGTTGATGCAACAAAATTCGATGAAAAGGTAGATGCAATATGAGACACAAAACCTGATGCAAATCTTGACACAAAAGTGGATACAAAAATGGATGCAAAAATAGATGTAAAATTTGATGAAAACCTAGATGTATATCAGGATGCAATCGTGGATGCAAAATTAGAAGCAAAAATGGGTGCAAAGGGAGGTGCCAAACTAGGTACAAATTATGGCACAAGAAAGTTGGATGTAATAGTGGACACAATAACAGATGAAAAAGAGGATGTAAATATGGATGCAAAACAAGATGTAAGAGTGGATGCAAAAGTAGATGCAAAACTAGACACGAACCTCGATGAAAAACTTGGCGCAAAGGGGATGCAAAAAATTATGCAAAAATGGATGCAAAAAATGATTTAAGAAATGATGCAAAAGAGGATGCAAATTTTGATGCAAGTGTAGGCAAAAAAAGTGGATGTGATAGAGGATGAAAAAGTTGGTGAAACAAAATTGGGTGCTACACTTGATGCAAAACATGGTGCAAAGGATGACACAAAAGTTGGCATAAAACCTAGCGTAAAACCTGGTGTAAAACTGAGTGCAAAACCTATTACAATACCTGGTGCTAAACTTGGTGTAAGACTTGGTGCAAAACTCAGTGCAAACTTTGCATCATTTTTTGCACCATAATTGATATATGGACACAAATAGCACCAAAAATTGGCTCTAGACACAAAAAATGAAGAAAAAAGGGACGTTAATCACAGGGCTTTGTTGTAGTGAAAATAGGCCTATAAGGCCTCTCTCTCCAACAAAGAAGCAAAGAAAAGACAACGAGGTAAAGAGGAGTCTTTCTAGGGTTTCTGTCCACACGTGCAAAGATTCCAGAAGTCAACTTATGCATATTTAACAGTAGTTGAAGAGAGTACAATTAAAGGCCTCATTCAGATATACACCTAGGCCTACAAGGTATCCAAGGAAAGAGAAGAAGGCTCTCCCTATAACGAAGAAAAGAAGACCTAATGTTCTAGGGTTCTCCTAAGAAGAAAAGAAGCCTAAGTAGTAGAATAAGGATGAAGTGTTAAGGAGTAGAGTGTCGGAAGACAAAGGTTCATGTGCCGAAATTTATAGTGCAGAAAGAGGAAGGATTTGACTTGTGCTTGGAGAATCCTATAGCCAAGCTTCTAGGGTTTGGCAGTTGTTCAAATAAGAAACTTCAATAAGAGAAAACTTACAAAGGGTTTTCCTCTCAAGAGTGAAGAGGTTTTGCCCCTGGGAGAGAGCCAAACTTTGTGTTCTTGTTATTTTTTTTGGTAGAAGTTTGATGAAGTACACACATATGCACTAATAAGAAGAAGAAGAAACATAAGCTAACAAAAAAGTAAAAAGACTCCACAAATTGTTATCAAGTAACGAAGAAACATCACAACACTACTTTGCCCTAGATTCTTCAACATCCTCAACCTCCTCAGTAAACTGAAGCATTATCATATATTGAGGGTCCCTCTTTCTAGCCCTCTTTTTCCATTCTCCTTTCATAATCTGCAAACAACTTTTCCACCTAATTTTCGATTTAGTAGAAGGCGTTGTGGAAAGCTTGTTCATTATCTGTGTGCATGTCATGATCCTCCATTTTCTTTCTCTGTGTTAGATGTTCAATCGTAAGGTTAAAAGAATTGAGTTTTCCTTCACCCTCTTTGAGTTTGGCCCTATAATCATCCCCACTCACAATTCACATCAAAGAAGATTGCTTTGATACCAATAATATCCAGGATCTTTCCTTTGGTGATGTTAAACAAAATTTCTTGAAGAGCACGAAAATACCATAAATGCAACATCCATAACGAAGCAACACAAAAAGAAGGAAATATAGACAATGCACCAAGATTTGTTAATGAAGTTCACTCGTAATGTGTGAGCTACGTCTCTAGGCCCAACCTCAAAGTGAAGAGGCCTCTATATTATCTCAGCTAAATAATGGCAAGTGCATGGAAAAATACATTGCAATACCTTTGTTATATAAAATTATATAATTTGTAGTTAGTAATTAAAGGGCATGATCAAAGATCATGCCCATTTAGTAAGAGGCACTAAGACTGTATTTAATCCAGGGCCTCCCACAGTGTAATGATCATTCAAGTTTATTAATAAAATATATGTATTTGTTGTTTAATTTTGCATTTGTTCGCACCATTTGGTATCAGAGCTAATAGTCCTCGACCTACAACCACATTTTTTGCATTGTTACCTGCTATTCTATTGTTGAATTATGCGCTCCAGTTCCTCATCAGCCCTCACTGCCATCTTCGACACAACCACCACCGTCTCTCCATTACCCGACCTGTCCTCTTCTATCGTACCTCTTCCTCAACCCTCCTACATATTCGCCGCTTATTTCAAGTTCTCCTCGTCGCTACTGACCCTGCCCTGTCCACTTGTCGATGCCCTGTTCATTAAGCTAACAATGCGCAAATTACTATTCCCTTGCGTCTTCACTTCTACCTCGTGCCCAACAGCCACTGCTCACGTCCTAGCCTTCCACATTGCATCACAATTCCATGTCAATCCATCACCGTTCCACACCACAATCTTCCACATTGTCGTTAGCCTCATGACAATTCAATTGGACCAATTCCATTTTGACATTCCAACCTCTGTCGCTACTACCAATTCATCCGATAGTCCCGTCAGTTGCATCGTCCTCCAAACAACCACAAGTCGCGTTTATGTATATATATATATAAGTTATTTAATAATTATATATTATTAATATTTAAAAAAAAATTAGGTTCAAGTTAAGAAAAAGAGTTAAGTTGGATAAATATACTCCATCTCATATCTGATTCATGTCTTAATCAGTGTCGATGACTGATTTCAATAAAAAATTGATAGATCTTGAGGCTAAGGTGACCGGACATGGCAAAAAAATCAAAGCGCTCCAGGACACAACAAAGAGAATAGAGAGTCAGCTCGAGCAGAAAAAGAATGAATTTAAAAAGGATCAGACAGACCTTTCAAGTAAGGTGGATCAAGCAATGGTGATGTTGACCTGCATTTGTGACACGATGAAGATTACACCCGATCAAATAAACCAGAATAATGAAGCTACTCAACATCTCAATTCTCCAGATTCATCAAACTCGTTAGGCTAACATGAGAAACCCGAGTCTACAAAGACATCTTCCACACCTAATTAAGAAAATAGTAACACGGATTTTCAAAAAAGGCAACTTTAGAATCCATACACCAATATGTTGTTTTCAAATCAATATCCCTTCTTCGCTCCGTCGATATCTACATATCAACAAAGAGCAAAACATGAGTTATCCAAATTTGACGGTAATGAAAAATGCAGAGTTGTTTGGTTCAATAAAGCAAAAGAATATTTCGAGATTTATGGTATTGACAATGATGAGCAAAGCATATAATTGGTATATGTGGTGGAAAAAATTTCTATCAGTTGGAGGAAATTAAAAAATGTGTTCTTTAAAAGGTTCCAAGGTGTCAAGGAAGAAGAGTTCTTCTCAACACTCACCAGATTGCAACAAAAATGAGATGTGGACGAATACACTCAAGAATGGGAAACTTTAGCTACATGAGTAATTGGATTATCAAAAACTCGTCTCATTGAATTGTACACCATAGGACTTAAACCCCATCTCCAGGTTGAGATTGAGCTTCATGACATCACTTTTATAGAACTAGTTAGACAGAAGCCAAAAGTTGCTGAAAAGAAACATGAAAAAATGCAGTGGTTGAAGGTTGAAAGAGTATATTCGAGATGAAAATTTTCCCAAGCCAGGAACACGGATAACACAAAATATGTTCCACCACATCTTCATGAAGGAGAAAAAACTAATTTGGAAATGTAAAGAATGAAAGAAGCTAAGTGCAAATACTGTGGCAAAAAATGGAACCCTAAACATAGGTGTGCTAAAGGAAAAGATGCCAAGAACTTGTATAAATGTGAAGCAACTAATAATTCAAGACGTGATGAATCAGACGTAGAAGAAATCAAAGATTCCCCACAATTTTCTCTAGAACCAGATGATGAAAGCATTATGCAAGTATCATTATCAGCGATGACAAGTATATCACAGCCCTAGACATTAAAATTAAAAGGGCATATCAAGAAGAACAATGTAATGGTTCTGATCGATGTCAGTAGCACCCACAAGTTTTTGGACTCAACCATGGAAAAAAGACTCAACATTTTCACATTTCCCATGTCCAACATGAAGGTTATGGTAGTTGACGATAAGAAAATTGAAAAGGTAGGGAAATTCCATAAAGTCAAATTGCATATTCAAGACTATAATCTAGAATATTCGTTCTGCACTGTACCATTAGGAGGAGTGGATGTGGTCTTAGGTATCCAATGGCTACATACTCTAGGCACTTACTTTGCCAACCATCAAAACAAATTTATAAAATTTAAATGGGAAGGGAAGAAATACAAGTTATATGGGTTCCAACCACCTGAGGACCAAATTGTATCACCATCCCAGATGATGAAAATGATTCGGAAGGGAGCACCAACTTATGTAGTACATTGTCATCAATTAGAAATGTTAACATCAAATCTAGTCAACGAAGAAGCACCATAAGTCCAAGAGCTAATTCAAAAGCATGAAAAATTATTCCAAGACCTTCCGATGAAGATGCCTCCTAAAAGAGAAATCGTGCATACAATAGAAGTCAAAATAGGATAAAATCCCATCAACATCAAACTGTATACATATCCACATCATCAAAAAACTGAAATTGAGAGATTAGTCCAAGATCTTTTAAAGTGTCACAAAAAAGTAAAAGTATCCTGGGAAGTAAGTTCTAAATGGAGACAATATCTCTTGGGATATATTACACAATAAAGGGAAAGATAACGTAGTATTTGATACTTTGTTGAGGAAAGATGAAGAACCATTGTTACATACAGTTTTAGTGGTTGTTACCGAATTTTTAATGAGATTCAAAGTGAATATGAAAAATATCTAGAAACAAGTGTTATAATCAATAATCTTCCTTAGAATTCAAAATTTGAATGGAATAACAACATTATATGGTACAAAGGAATAATTTATCTGAATGAAGATTCTAAATTTAAAACCAAGGTTCTCAAAGAGTCGCATGATTCACTGTCAGCCGGACATGTAGGGTTTTTTAAAACCTACTATAACGCACACCATCATTATTTTGGGAGGGAACGAGTAATGATATTAAAAAATATGTAGCAGAATGCGATAAATGCCAGAGGAATAAAAATGAAAATATTATGACACCCAGACTACTTCATCCCTTAGACATCTCGAATCAGAAATAGGGGGAAATATAAATGGACTTTATTGCAGGTTTACCTGTGTCTGATGGTAAGCATAAAATTCTTGTAGTTGTCGACAAACTCACCAAGTATGCTCACTTTATTGCAACAAGGAAATTATATTTAGCAAAACAAATTTTTGAGATATTTTGCAAAAACATTTACAAATTACAATGATTTCCCAAGGTCAATGTGAATGATAGAGATGCCAAATTTAAGGGTAATTTTTGGAAGGAATTCTTCAAACATATAGGAACTTACCTCAACGTCAGTTCAACTTACCATCCTCAGATGGATGGCCAAACAGAGGTTGTCAATAAATGTTTGGAAACCTACTTACATTGTTATGCCACAAACAAACAAAATAAGTGGTTTCAGTGGCTAGATCTTGCTAAATGGTGGTATAATTATAGTTACCACACATAAATGAAAATGACTCCATTTCAAGATTTGTATGGTTACCAACCTTCGAAATGGAAGGAATTTTTTATCATCGAGACGACGCGTCCAACTGTTAAAAACCAGTTAGAAGAAACCCAAAAAGTCATCCAAGCTATAAAAGAAAATCTAAATAATGCAAGGAATCGTATGATGCAGCAAGCTAACCGAAATAGAACCAAGAGAGAATTTGAAGTTGGAGATTGTGTATTTGTTAAACTCTAGCCTTACAAGTAGTTGTCCTTAAAACAAAGGGGAAATTTTTTTTGGCTCTAAGGTTTTATGGACCCTACCAGATCAACAAAAAGATCATCCAAGTAGAATAAAGTTTAAGCCTTCCCAATAAAAGTCATGTTTAGAACGTTTTCCATGTATCTTGTCTTAAAAAGGCACTTGGTGAACATCAATCCGCGCAAACAACAATTCCGACCTTAGATGAAGAAGGAAGGGTTATTCTAGAGCCAGAAGGTATCATCTCCATTAGGGAAAAGAAGTTGTGATCATGAGCAACCAAAGAATACTTGATCAAGTGGAAGGACTTACCAGAAGAAGAAGCTTCTTGGGAGATAGAAGCATTTCATCGACAACACCCGTCATTACGTATGCTTTGAGGACAAAGCATCTTTTTAAGGGGAAGGCAATGTTATATAAAATTAAATAATTTGTTGTTAGTAAGTAATTGAAGGGCATGATCAAAGATCATGCCCATTCACGAAGATGCACCCAAGCTGTATTTAAGTCAGGGCCTCCCACAATGTAATCATCATTCAAGTTTATAATAAAATATATGTGTTTGTTGTCTAATGTTGCGTTTGTCCACATCAACCTCACATTTGGGAGAGACATGAAATTTTGATGCTCAGGTTCCAATTCCTTCTACACCAGTAGATTCCTTGTGAAATTTCGTGAAAAACGACTATAAACTTCATATGGTTCTGTCACCTCTAGGACCGTTAGGGAATCTTCAAGATACCACAACTATCAGAATATACCAAGAATATTGTTGCAAAATATTCCATAGAATAAACCCTATTCCTCAAAAAACATGTTTGTCTTGCATGGTTCCACTGCACATGTTGAGTTCTGCTTAGCCCTCCATGGCCCGACCTTCGTATCCTTACACTGGCTAAATGGAGGTTTACATAATACCTCGTCAATGGACATACCAATGTGGCCCATTGGATGTATTGGTTATTGTTGCTATGTTAAGGCATTGTTGTTGAGGGAGGTCTTGGGGTTAAGCTCACAGGCCTCCTTACTTGGGCATTTTAACATGGTATGTATGTTTGTGTTTATAACGTATTGCTATCATTTAATTGGATTTAGCAGAGCCGCCAAACTTGGTGGGCTTCGCCCCCCAATTTAGCACATTTGGTTATAATGCTGACTCTTCCAATGACTTTGACCTTAGCCTCATTTGTTGGATTTTGGGTGCCACGTGGCACCATTAGATTGGGCCATGTTTCACCATTGAATTGGTACACCTCATCCTGCCAATAGTGCCTTGACACATCACATGTGCCATGTGTCAACCATACTGCCACATCGACCTCTGTGGGTCCCACCTACACAATTTTTTTGTAGTTTGTACCAAACTTCATATGAGCATAACTTTGTCATACAAACTTGGATTGAGGTGTACTTCATGTTGTTGGAATTATCTCAACGAGATGTATGAATTGGTGCCAGTTTTGTTGAGATTTGAGGACTTCAAATTTTGAGCCCTTTTGGATCCTCCCAGATTAGTCACAAGGGGGTTTGGTGGTTACTGTTGGATTCCCAAGGTGTTTTTCTATTTGTGCCAACCTTTGGTCCATTGCTTCCAGCTTACAAACATAATGTATAGGGTGGCCATGCATGTGATCCAATGTTGTAAATCCCTCCTTGTTTCCTAATTGTCCAGGAGTGCTTGTCACAGAAGAATTTCATTTTCCAATAGAGGTTGATTGCTTGCATGTACTCATTCCCTCTACTTCTCATCTACCCTGTATATGGAATCCAACTTTCCCACTGAGTTCTTACTTCTACATCATAAAGGGAGGTTCTTTATGAGGAGGTCCCCCTTTCTGATCTCAAGACCTCCTCTTGCACATGCATATGAATCTATTCATGGTTCTTGGTTGCAAACCTAGCAACTCTATTTTGAAGTTGTGAGTTACCTCAACGAGTTTTTTTTCATAGTAGGTTGAACCTCTCCTAGGTCTACCATGGTGAGGAGTCTTTGAGCCCTTGAGACAAGTCGATAACCATTGTTCTGTGTTTTATAATTTCTATCCCACCGCGAATATGGATACCACTGACTAGTCCACGTAGGAGACACGTAGGAGACAACCACTAGGAAAGTATGCTTTTTCCAATCTAGCCACACACAAAAGGAATTTTCTTGTTCTCTTGTCTTGAATAGGTTCTATGTTTGTCACCTACATGCTCCACCTCCCTGAGCATACTTCTCCTCACCATCGGAAAATAGTTTCCTGATGGTTTAACCCTCCCGAATGGAGAGCCAAACAATAATTTATCCACCACAGTACAAGCCTTCACCCTCCTTATCCAAACTCTTCTCCTTCTTTGGTTACTAATAAGAGCCCTATAACATATCTAGTATCCACCCAAAAAAAACATCAATGTTCTCTAAACAAGAATTTCCAATTTCAAACAAACCAACAAAAAATGATACAAAAATATGCCAAGTTACTTTATAGGGATCAGTGACATCAACATCCACGACAATGAACCAAAGAAATGAGTGAGAAATACCTAGAGAGAGCATGAAATTATAACAGGCTTTGATGCTAGGCCACTATGCCCTCGTCCCTTGAACAATTTGTCTCTCCCACAGAGCTTTGCGATTATAGAACTCTTAGATCTTCGCACAATGGTCCACGAAATCTGTTCTTTCGTGGAATGAGAGGCTAACTAACTAAACAATCTTCCAATCCACTTTGAGGCTCACATTCAAATTCTCAATCTTCAAAAGGATGATGGCCCTTGCAAGCTGTAATTCTCCTCACATATCAACTGTCTGGAGCACCTGATCTCTGCCTGGCTTAGCTCAATCCCATTTCTCACCTTACTCTAGGATATTACATATACTATCTACAAATTTACCATCATTCTGCAAATAAGTGCCCATCCTTTCCCACAATCCCAACCATTTGAAGCCCACACTTGATGTCGCCTCCAATGAAGAATGTCAGCATTAAATTGTTGCTCCATTGGATTTCATTATCTAGGAAAACATTGTTATCCTCCATATCTACCCTACACCACCTTACATGCTCCTACCATGAATGAGCCTCCCAACTCATGTCCTTTCGAACCCAAGCTAATAATGTTCTCCTCTTTGTCATTAGTCTCAATATTGAGCATAGTTCCAAGGTACAAAAATAACATCAGTAAGGAGCATGTTTCCACGCCTCCCTACCTATTTGCCATAATGGGCATTGGCAACCTACCCCTCCCCTCTCTCCCTAGAAACAAAAAAACCAACATTACTTTAATAAAAATAATAAAAATATATTTCATACATTAATAAATTTAATTTTTTTTTACCTTCTATATTTATATTAAACTTTAAATTTCAAAATAAATATATATGGTATTCTAAATTTATTATTTTTATCAAAATTATTAATATTTTTAAATAAAAATATATTAATTTTATATAAAAAATAATTATTTATTATTATTTAAAAATTAATTTAAATTTGAATTCAGGCCACAATCATCGTTATCATAAAAGTGAAAGCCCTATTAACTGTTTAATCATAAAAAAATTTTAAAGACTTATTAAATTTTTAATCAGATAAAAAAAGCTTTAATCATAAGAAGGCCAAAAACACATTAAATCTTCAATCAAATTAAAGTATAATATATAAAATTGTTTCATTTATAGTAATTCTCATATGGTCAAAAACCCATATTGTACACGTAAGTCGTGACACCTTCGTATCACAACAACATACATTCAAACAAATGACACGGTGTTTGTCGACGAGTCGAACTCTAACTCTAACTCTGGGTGTGGAAAGGTTGTGATGATCGTGGACCCCAATCCCGATCATGGGCTTAATCTCTCCGCTGGAAATCAAGACCCACTTTTCCAATTTGATCAAGATGCCACTATTATTTATTTCATATATATTTATTATTTATTTTACATATTGATTATTTATTTTACAAATGTAAGGCTCAGCGGAATATAGTATATTATCAATATTTGTCGTGTTACTCATGGAAATTAATTTAAGTAGGAAATTCTATTTTTCTATATTATCAATATTTCTTCGTCTATCATGAAATGGAATTAATTGAAGTAGAAAAATTCTATTTTTCTTTCTCATAATTACAGATAAATTTAATTATAATAATAATAATTTATTTTAACAAATATATATTAAAAATATATATATATTTTATAATTTTATAAAATATTTTATTAAATTTATTATTTTTTATTAAAATTTTTTTATTAATATTTTTATTGTTAGTATATTAAATTATTTTTAAAAAATGTCAATATTTGTTATGATTTATATAAATATTTGTATAAAAATTTTAAAAAAATAAATTGGAATTTTTTCAAAATTAAAGCATTTCAAACTACTTAGTGTGGTTTATAAGGAGGACTTTACAAACATTGGATCATATAAGCTTGCACTCATAAATATAAAAATGTAATAAATAATATAAACAAAAACTTACAATAAAGTGTAGCTCAATTGCTTTGAATCGGGTTTAGTCCTCCAGAAGCTTAAGTTCAAATTTAGTGCAGAGAGGTTGAGGATAAAAACACTTGAGAAAAATTAAAACTATCTTAAAGACCTCCCAACCTTAAAACCTAAAGTCAACAAAATCATTAAGAAATAATTTAGGTTTGGTTTATGATTAAGTTACGAATTTGGAAAAACAACTATCCAAATGAATAAGATCACTACCTAACTTGTAAAATGAGAGAGAATCTTGTAATAAAATTATACTTTTATTAAAATTTAGTTATATAATTTTAATAACGAAAATCTGGAAATAAATTTGCCACATAGTGACCAAATTCAGATGACTGTCCAAATTACACGGTTCCATTATATTTATTTAAATAAATATTATTTTATTAAACATTATATCTATTTTATCTCCGTTTTCCACAGCACAGTGAAAATAGCTCTCCGTATCGTTTCCTCTGTTTGCATTAAAAGCTAGGAAGCCATCGACAGCACTGTCATTTTTAAAGGTCGATGGGCCGCCCCACGCGATTTTTGTGTGGAGACGGTGAAAGGCGTCCGCAATTCTGAGTCAAGCATCTGGTTCCATTAACGTGCATGAAGCTCTATATATCGAGAATCCAGATATAATTGTAAATATCCTGCCGACTTTCCTTTAATCTTCAGGCTACACAAAATTATATAAGGGGAGCTCGACGGTTCTATTTGAGAACTGCCGAGTTCCGCTGCAAAAACTCACGGAAGGTTGGGGAAACCTTGAGAAAATCCGTCTAAAATTTAGCTATTTATTGCTGTATTATTTGAGATTTTGGTCTTCAAGAAACAATGGCCAGCAGTGAAGAGCAGCGCGAGCCGCTCTTGAGGAAGGCTGTTAAATATTATGAGAATTGTCCAGGCTGCAAGGTGGAGGAACGCAAGGAAAAGCAAGAAGGTTATCCTTTAAAGGAATTGATACTCCTCGGATTACTCGTGCTCTGCAATGGTAATACGCAGAACTTGTGACTTCTCTTTGAAATTTATTTAATTTAACCGTTCTATTTTTAATCTTTCTGTGTTTTCTGCGCTGGCTTTCCGTTTCATTAGATAGTTAAGATTCACACCGAGGTAATATGCGGAAATTGTGTCTTTTTCTTGGAATTTATTGAATTTAACCGTCCTATTTTTCATATATACGTTCTTTCTACGCTGCCTGTGAGTTCCATTAAATGTTTAAGATTCACACCGAGATTTAAACATTCAGACAGCGAAATCTCGGTACCTGCGTTGATAAAATTTACTATTTAAGGCCTTTAGTCTGATCCTGAATACTTACCAATCGAACTTTCCGGGTACTCCAGCTATTCGTGTCAGGCTCTTCGATTAGATCTTCTGAACTTCAAATCTCATTGAAATTTACCTTAATGGAAGGCCCGTTAACCGACCTTCGCTTTAATCAAGGGAGTCTCTAGGAATCGTGACTAGATGTTTACGTGGAAACCACGTAACGCGAGCAAGCATATTTATATCGTTATTATTTTAATGTATCCGATAATAGCTGTTTTTATTTGTTTATTTAGTTAAATTTGTTTATTATACATTACTATCTTACACATCCCGCAGTGTATTATCGTTCCTGATCAGCGCACCTTTTACGATAATAATAAATATGAGACTGAGGTTCCAAAAAAAAATATTTTTTTGAGTGATGTGAACAGTGAATAAATGCTGACTTTTCGTTCACAGTGAATAAATGCTGACCTTTCGTTATGATATACGCTGATGATATGAGTAAATGAAAGAAAGAAATTATTTTAACTACCACAGGTTAAATTGTACATGACATTGACATTTGTGTCATTTTGTTTCGTGTTCAGCTCATTAACATTTTGTCATTTTGTTTTGTGTTTCGGAAGAGACATTGACATTTGTGTCATTTTGTTTTGTGTTCCAGCTCTTCCGATATCTTCTCTATTTCCGTTTGTCTATTTCATGGTAAGTTATTTTGTTTAATGCAAAATATTTTTCCCATTGGCCAATTTCATGCAAAGTTCTTTGGTTCAACGCAAAATATTAATCAATTAGGGATCCAATTTTTTTTTTCTTCTATTTAAATGAAAGAGAATGATTATTTGTCTAGGATCCATTTTCTATCTAAATGAGGGGAAACGATGGTTGGACAAGAATCGTATATAAACAAAGGATTACTAGACTAGAATTTTATTTAAACAAAGTCAGTTTTAAATCTATTGTTTTAATTACATTTGTTCATGTGATATCATTTTATTTTCAAAATAGAAATGCAGAAAACCAATGATTTACTTATGACACGGTGGTTGATTAGAGTAGTTCATGCAAAACTAGTTTACAATTAATTCCATAGAAAATGTTATCTTTACAAATGCTACTATTACAAATGTTGCTAGCTGATGTAGATGTGCGAGCAAATACGTAGTTCACATAAACGAATAATGTTTGGTTTGATTTGGAAAGTCTGAATTAAGTACCGGGCTGTTTCATAGCTGTTGTATAAACTGTTGTATTGGGAAATCATCAAATGGCTGTTTTTGTTTTAGTGTGCACGGGATGTATTGCATGTCCTATACACATCAGAATGTTCTGCCAAATACAAGTGTCGATCGTAACATAATGGTCAAAACCTTCAAGGCTTAAGGCCTTCCAATAATTGCTGTGATTTGCTGTGGGCCATGGAATCGCAGAAACAAAAAGTTCTATCTTGTTTCTCCTCTTGCCCACATAAGTTGCTTATATACCACGAAGGCCAATTCAAACAGAATGGAAATACAAAGCCTTCATGCTCGAGACTTTGACCATGGAAGAAGTCATTCAATATAAATTTCCCGATTAATTTCTTATATTCTCTGAAGTTAATTCTGTTAATCACTGGAATAAAGATTGGTGTAATTACAATACTTGGAGCTATATTTCTTATTATGTCGCCATAGTCCGGCAAACCAAACACTAATGGCAGCATGGCATAATTACAATACTTGGTGCTATATTTCTTATTATGTCGATATAGTCCAGCAAACCAAATACTGATGGCAGCATGGCATGAGAATGGAACTTGAAACTTGCAGTAGACAATTTAATTGTCTGTGTTTCACCACATGTTCAAGCCCTCCTACAACTATTATGCATAATGGGTTTTCAGCAATGAGAATAAGCCTTTATAGTCACACTTAGCAAAATACCTCTTCTATTGCAGCTAAATATTTATCCTATTTCACAAAAGATATGTATGTTTTGATGGAAACCCCCAAAATCTCTGAATATTTTTATTTTCCCATCTTAATCTTATGGAGGAAGTCTGTTTTGTGCAACATTTAACTGCAGCATTCCACTAGGCCATGCTTGAAAACAATGTGTAAATGGAATAATCAATTTGAGGATAATTTCATGATAATCAGCCCATAGAATTTTTTGTACGAAAGTCATTGCATGTCCCGAGTTTGACAATGCAGCTTCAATTTTCTGTCACCTCCCTGCATTGTTATAGCATCTATCAGTTTTATCCCCAAGCAACAAATACTGAATAATATCCCAGCCAGAACTCTTCCTTAAAAGGCATGTACTTTTTCAAGTGCAAAAGTTCAGAAAATTCAGAAAACCAAAAGATATATACAATATTCAAATTTTGATGAAAAAGTTATGGACAATTATATTGCCAGACAAGCTGATCATTATTGCATAAAAAAAAGACATATACTTACAATCAGGTGAAACTTTAAACATACATCATTGTTTAAATAGGCTGAAGGCCTTGAATCTGTTTTGAAAGAGTTTGCTTAATTTATATGCACTCACTTGTTCGACCCTACAGTAACTAATTTTGGCTTTAATAGACTGAAACAAACACACATATAAATAGACAGGAAGAATAAGAAGCAAGAAAACAGGGAAGCATAAACCCCGAACCGGAAATTCATTAGATTATACCATCCCCATATTACATTTAGTGTACAACTCACCTCTTATATAACTATGGGCGATGGTAACAGTTATGTCAAACTCGTTATTCCATTTTAAACAACCACATAACTGTTTATCCCTATGGTTCATCTCTAACTAACTTCATTTCTCCGATCACAAGTAAGAGTTACTCAACAACTAACCTTCCGATAGTATACATAGCTCACGTAGGGTAGGGAAAATAACCATACAAACCTAAATAAAGTATCTATGCATCCAGAATATGCACTACATTATAAACATCAGGGCACAACCCTAATTAGAGTATAAATCACATGACTGGTATACAATGGTTCTTGGGATTGCAATTGCAACCCTTGAATTTTCAAGTGAACCGATATGAGGATACAACTAATACTACATACAAACCTAAATAAAGTATCTATGCATTCAGAATATGCACCACATCATAAACGTCAGGGCACAACCCTAATTAGAGTATACATCACATGACTGGTATACAATGGTTTTTGGGATTGCAATTGCAACCCTTGAATTTTCGAGTGAACAGATATGAGGATACAACCAATACTACATGAGAAACATGCGTGTGTTTATAGAAGTAGGGAGTTGTATTGACAAAAAAATTAAGACACAAGGCCTTGACTATACCTGTAAGGCATTAGATTATGGAATGGAGAAACTTTAGTTTTGATATGGCAGTTTCTTGATGCAGCCCCCTCTAAAAATTTACAAAAAGAGACTTATAACCTAGTGTATTCCAACAACCGTATCTATAAGAGAACTTGTGTACAAACTGAACCTCTAGCTTCTTACAAACAACAAAAGGAAGATTACAAAATTTTGAAGAATTATTGGTTACTAGCCTCACCATTGGGATGGCAGCATGCTTTTTTGGAGGGTTGCCTCTTCATGCCACCAATGCCTGCCTTTCCCTGGTGCAAGATTATCTCTGACTTCCTTGATTTCTCTCACTTACTCTGTCAAATGATATGATCAGCTGATGTAACAGGTCCATAAAGTCCTCATTCATCAAACTTTGGTCTCCACTTCTGGGATTCAGTCAGCTTGCTGATTATTATGTGCATTAAGCCAATTGATTTTCTTTATAATTTCTCCACACATTTGGTTCATTGTTCCATGTTTGTGTGTTTGTGTGGGGTTACAGAAATAGGGAGCTGTATCGAAAAAAATCTAAGACACAAGACCTCAACTATACCTGTAAGGCCTTCAGTTCTGAAATGGAGGGGCTTTGCATCTGATATGGCAATTTCTTAATATGGCCCCTCTCCAAGAATTAAAAAAAGAGAATAATAACCTACTGTATTCCAACCACCATACCTATATGAGTGCTTGTATATAAACTGAGACTCACTTCTAACAGAACAACAAGGGGAAGATTATAAAATTTTGAAGAACTATTGGCTACTAGCCTCATCATTGGGATGTCAAGCATGTTTTGTCAGAGGGTTGCCTCTTCATGCCACCAACGCTTGGATTTCCATAGTCTAAGATGGATTCTCTCTAACCATGTTGATTTCCATCACTTTCTCTCCCAATGATTTGATCAGCTGGTGTAACACCAGAATAGAGTCCTCAATTGTGCAGTCTTTTGCCTCCACTTTTGGGATTTGTTCATCTTCTTGATTATTATGTGCGTTGAGCTGATTGAGTTTCTCTATCTATTGTCCATGCATTTTGTCCATTGGTCCATTGATTTTCTTAACTGTTTCCTCTAACTCTTCTATATCAGTGAACCCCTCATCACATTCTTGAGTCTTTATGTGTACCCCTCCAACTTCCACAACTATAATTGGTTGATAACAACAATTGCAGTTCATTGTGGAGAACCCAAGGTTTTGCTAGTGAGCTATTAGTGAGAAGTGTTTGAAATTTTACCCACTAGTAAGTTTCCATTTGAGGAATGGTACCTTTAACACTGAGAGCGAGGGTTAGGCAAATTCATTAAATGCAATTGATCCTTGACTGAACCTTTCTACTCGGTTTGAGTTGGGGGGGGGGGGGATGTAATCCAATAACTTGTAGTAGGGGAATGGTGCTGCAATTCTCACGCCCAAGTATTGACATGACATGACCAATATGTTCCAATGCTTTTGGATAATTAGCTTCATCACCATTTATTGGTTATTTGTTATCCATCCCCACTAACTTTTTGTAGGTCTTGTTACTCACCCCTTTGTGGGTGATATCCCTAGGAGAAATTTTTTCTCCAAGATGGTCCTCAGCTAGTAGCCAATAGCCCATTGCAGTCGCCAAATTGCTCGTTGTGCCATTTCTTTGCCACCTCAGCTAGCGATGTGGTCCCTCACCCATCTGTCATGATCGTATGTTTGAAGTTAGGCCTCTTGAACCTAAAGGTAGGCCTTGTCATTTGGTAATTGAGTATTGTAGTTTGCTTATCATGGATACTTCTAGGCATGGATTAATAGGGGGATTTGACGGAAAGAGTGAGCTAGGTCTGTGCTCTTGTCTCCCAGACCTCTTTTGGATGTTAACCTTGGACCCTAGTCCAGTGGAATCTCTTTTACTGACCTTTGGGCTTCAGGGATGGTACTACATGGGAAACCTTGATTTTGGTTGCGTGGTCCCACTCCATCATCCACATATATCACTCCCCTTCCACTCATTATAACCCTATTCATCATTTCTCCTACTTGGGTCCACATCCTTCCACTGGGTCCATGTACGGTTAGCCTTCCCCCTCCCCTTGCCCACACCTTGGGTCGGGCTTGGAATAATGCCTCGGAGGTTGATGTAGCTGAAAAGAAAAGTAAAAGCATAATTGGCCACATTCAACAGGAAGATGTACCACAAAATGCAAAAGATGGTCGGGACAAACATATTTAGCACGTGGGCAAAATCTGATACATGAGCTCTACCCCATTATCATGGCCATCATCCGGGTTCCTACAGGCCCTAGATGAGCCTCCTTTATCATTTAGGAACCCATGATTGTCCCAACCCTTGGTAGGCAATGAACCTCCCTACCTTAAGGGGGTATCCATTTCTATATCTTACATATCATGCTTTTATCCCTCGAACCTTGAGCAGTTAATTAAAGAAAATTCATAAAAGGCAAAACGCATATAAAGAAGGGTGGAAAAATCAAGGTTGGGGCACCTCATGTACCACAATTACTCCTTCCTATACATTATATACCCAAGTGTGGGCTTTCCTTTTATTAGCTACCCTTGTACCCTAACATGTGGCCTAGGGCTACCCTTTTCATTCCCTACTCCATTCATTTATTTATCACATTCCACCACCTTTTAAAGGATGTACCTTGGACATAATATCCCCTTTAAAAGTAAAAACCACCTAATAGGATAATTGGTTAACCCCATTTGGACCTTAGAGACATTAGCACATGCCAAATCCCACTATGGAAGGGCATGCCATTATTAAGTGCCCACCTGTTGTCCATGGTTTTTAAGCTCTTTAAATCGATTTCCTTTGATGATTTGTTGTACTAGAAGGCTAGGGGATGCATTGGATTTTATGCAGGATTGCAGCTGGTCTCCATTTTGAGTTTGGTCTCCCTATATGGGGTCCTAACCCTCTAAAGGGCTACATTGGTACATGTAGGTTGTGTGTTGAGAGCCATGGGCTTCTACAACAGTAGAAAAAACTCCATGGATCCCTAGAGATGTTCAAGGATTGCTCGAGATTCACCTATTGGACGAGGAAGATGCACGTGGTTCACCATGCCCAGTCAGCCCTATAGTTGTACCATGCACTTGGAAGATGACCCAAGACTTGTATGTTGATGTGGCATCTCTTACACCATCATCCGAGCCCTTACAGACAGTCTACATGCATCTTCAACCTACTTGGAGACCCATGAGGTTACTTGTGTGCCCTCACACCCATTGAGAGCACCACATGTTTATTATTTGGAGAACAAGGGACTACTTTTGGGAGTCCTATTCATCATTATGGCACTTATTTATTTCATCAGGTGTCTTAGAAGGCCCAATGACATTTATTATTGATCATTCGACCTCTTAAGAGGCTTATTTTTTTGTTTATGAGCTAGTTTCGCTGGCTTGTCATTGAAAGTTAGTTATTTTGCACGTTATTTTATTTAAGGGGATAATGTAGGTCTAATTAGCTAAATCGAGCTCATTAGAAGTGATGAGGATTCATTTTAGCATCATCACTTGATTTTGACTTGTATCTCTCTAGAGATTTTCGCTATTCCTTCTTAGTGGACGAAATTTTGGAGCATGGAATGAATTTTGATGTTTGGATTATCTCTTCTTGTCTTGGAGTTTCTTGATTGGCAATTTGATGATGGTTGGATATATTCTCTTACATGTAAGTACACAATTTAATGCTATTCTTTTTTTCACTTTGTCACATGCATTGATTATGGGATTTGCGCTACACTAGTGCTAATTGTTGCATGCATTATTGCGAAATTGTGGAATTATTGTTTCTAGATAGCATCTCTCTATGAATGGGCCATGTATGTTGAATGAATTTTGCCTAGGGATGATTCTATGGTTGAATTCATCTTGATAAGCCATCTCGTCTTGCAAAACGAAGTATAAAGCATTAAGGTCACTCTATTTTGCCCTAGCGCTAAGCGAAGTAGTCCTTGAAGCCTCCTTGACCTAGAAACGAAGTCCATTCTCATTATTCTTCTTGACTCTAGTCTCCCCAAAGGATTAGGCATTGGTCTACCATAAGATGATCATTTTAAGAACTATTTTTCTTCACCTTTCTTCTTTATTCTAGATCTAGCCACATTAGGCCTCCTAGGGCATCAGTTTCCCAACGAACCACCCATATAAAAACTTCAATCTCTTGGCCTCTTCTACGTTGGTGTGTCTCCTAGGTCCCCTCCAAATTTGAGGAGATTCTGACAATGGGATTGTGAGATATCCCAAGCCCTAGCCTTGAGACTGATTTTTGCTCTAAGTTTCCTTAGGCTAGTACCTCATAGGGATCATTTTAGCACCTCTAAGTGAAAATATTTTCTTCGATCCCCTTCTTCTCCTTGGTTAGGTTGAGTTCATCATTGGTTGCTAAACACTCTCCTCTTGACCAATCCTGGGTCCACTTGGTCCCATATCTTATCAAAGTCAACTCTTCAAAAGCCACTTGGGAAACCAAGTAAGGATTTTAGGATTTAGGAAACTCCTTTACAAGTCACATTACCTAAGACAAGCACTCAAATCCCTACTCTCCTATCCTAAATAACCTTGCACCTTGCTTAAGAAGCAAGCAAGTCCCACTCTTGAGTCTCTCCTAGGAAAGGGTCATCGAGATCATTTCACCATCTTAGTTGATCTATCTTTCATAAATGATTCTCTATATCTTTGGTCTCCTCCCATCGATGAAAATTCGTAAAGAGTAGGAAGCTTTGGTTGTGGTGACAGTGGGCTTTAGCTTCATTGTTGCTCTTAACCTAGCAAGTGCCCCTCTAGGCTCCCCTGCTAGTTTGAGCGGTAACATTTTGGCATCATTGTTGGGGACACGAAACATGTTTTTTGTTCCCCATACGACATATTGACATAACATTATTGGCGACTCCATTGAAAGAACGAATCCCTAGTTCTTCACTGAACTTTAAGGTCGATGCTTGTAGGGCGGGCAAAGCAAGCATTTTTCTAGGCATCTTTAAATTCACCTTGGTGACTCCTATATATTTTTCATGTATATCTCAAATAGGTTGTCTTTTTTTGATAAATTTCCCACTTTGGACATTGCTAGCATCCCTAGGCACCCTAATCATGTCACAAGAAGGATGGTACGTGGGGTTCCCGTGTTTGATGGTGATCCACTCTTCTTACTTGACCGCGTAGAAATATTTAATGCACATGCTTCAAGAGAGGAGGTTGCTCACCAAGATGTCCTTATGTTGTTTTTCATGGGATATCCCGGTGGTCAGAACTCATGGTTGCATGATCATGAAACAAAGAGCATCACATCTATTGAGGAGTTCATTGATGGATTTCTTGGACATTTTCAAGTATGCCCCACATTAAGCATCCAAGAGGGAGCCTTCATTGACCATCATCAAGAAATTGAGAATCTAAGTAACGAGTAGGAAGATGAGTCCTCCTCTGGTCCACATGATGGAAAAGGATGATTTTGAGAACACATGTTGGGAAGGATAAAGTTGAGACCAACCTTACCTTTCTCGATGATATTACTCCTACTGACTCTCCTTTTGAGAACCTTGAGGAAGGTGATCCCATTTTCCCCTTAGAAGATGACATTGGAGATTAATTCCCTATCGAAAAGGACAAATGGGAAATCATTGGCCCTAAATTTGATTGTTCTCCCATTTATGACATCGACAAGGAAGATGAGGTTGAGAGTGGTCCCCCCTTTCTCTCAAACATTATTTATGATGACATATCAATCGGTACCCACGGGAAGGAGAATTATTATTTTCTCTTGCATGAAGAGGGACAGTTGGAAGTAATTGATTCTCCTTTTAGGGAAGACCCAATCTTTGATGCTAATAATGAGGAAATCGATAAGGCTCCTACCTATCCTCCTTATGATTCTATGTTCAAATCACTTGAAGAAGAAAGGCCCGCTGAATATGACAGTTGACCCCCCCCACCCCCTTTCCTTTCCTCTTGTTCATCATCTTGATTCTTCCTCAAGTGATTCCCTCACCCCTTGTCATATCATCCCCAGTGACCAAGAGACCTTTCCCCCTTTCAAGTATAGTGTCAAGGACGAGCCCCTCATTAACTCCACTTTATCCCCTTGGACACACCCTCAGGGTTTGATCACTGCATGACATCCCCTCTCCAATGTAACCATAACCTTGAGAAACCTATTTATTGCGCCCCTTCTTTCCCTCACACTTCCTTCCCCTCTCATCACGACCTTGTGGCATCTACAAAGCATGATGTTATAAACAATGATTGTGATAAGGGGTTGTTGAGAGTGATCTTTTATTCCACCATTGCGTACTTAGAGGGAAATCTTTGCACCTCTAGATTGGTTTATTCTCCTTCTCCTAGGGCTTCCTTTTACCTCAAATGGAGATCCTATTTTCCTACCTCCCACCCGCTTCATCCTCCATACAAAAGTATCCGCATTCGCTTCCAGATTTGCTACATGAGTAGTCATACTGGCAGGCATATGTATATTGATATGATGATATGTTGGTTGCACTGGCTTCATGATTACACTTAGCATTAGCATTATTATATGCGTGTTAGGGTAGGATGCATTGCATGCTGATTTTGGTATTAGAACTAATGTCGTATGATATTTCTCATGATAGATTAGCTGCATTTAGATTTAAAAGGTTGCACTTGAAAGTTTATTTTTTTGAGTCGATTTTATGGGTCTAATCCAATGATGTGCGATCATGAGACACCGCGAAAGCAAGCTGCTCCATGTTTTTCGTCTATTATATGTGCAGGTAACAAGTCAACGGTAACCAAGAGATTGTTGGAATTCTTGTGACCTCCCGTTCGAGTAGCTTTGTCTACTTTTTCGAGAGAACACGTCCTAGTTGGAGCCAGATGTCACCCACCATTTTGTGGGTGATATCCCTAGGAGATTTTTTTTCTCTAAGATGGTCCTCAGTTGGCAGCCAGCAACCCTTTGCAGCCACCAACTATCTTCCACTTGAGCCAACCATGTGGTTCCTCACCCATCTGTCATGATCGTATGTTTGAAGCTGGGTCTCCTGAACCAAAAGGTAGGCCTTGTTATTTGGTAATTGAGTATTGTAGTTTACTTATCATGGATACTTCTGGGTATGGATTAATGGGGGGTTTCGATGGAAAGAGTGGGCTAGGTTTGTTCTCTTGTTCCTCATACCTCTTTTGGATGTTAACCTTGGACCCTAGTCCCGTGGGATATCTTTTACTAGCTTTTTGGCTTTAGGGATGGTACTACGTGGGAAACCCTGATTTTGTTTACGTGGTCTCGCTCTCTCATCCACATATATCACTCCCCTTCCACTCATTATAACCCGATTCATCATTTCTCCCACTTGCGTACACATCCCTCCACTGGGTCCACATAGGGTTAGCGTTCTCCCACCCCATGCCCACAACTTGGGTCGGGCTTGGAATGATGCTCCGGAGGTTGATGCAACTGAAAATAAAAGTAAAAGCATAATTGGCCACATTCAACAGGAAGATGTACCACAAAATGCAAAAGATGGTCAGGACAAACACATTTAACACGTGGGAAAAAGGCAATACATGAGCTCTAGCCTCTACCCCATCATCATGGACATCACCTTGGTTCTTACATCCCCTAGATGAGCCTCCTTTATCATTCGGGAACCCATGATTGCCCCAACCCTTGGTAAGAAATGAACCACCCTATCTTAAGGGGGGTATCCACCGCTATATCTTACACATCATGCTCTTATCTCTCAAGCCGTGAGCAGTTAAATAAAGAAAAATCATAAAAAGAAAAAGTCATATAAAGAAGGGTGGAAAAATCAAGGCTGGGGAACCTCATTTTCCACAATTAGTCCCTCTTATACATTATATATCCAAGTGTGGGCTTCCCTTTTATTACCTACTCTTGTACCGTAGCATGTGGCCTAGGGCTGCCCCTTTCATTACCTACTCCATTCATCTCTTTATCACATGCAACCACCCTTTAAAGGATGTACCTTGGACATACTATCCCCTTTAAAAGTAAAAACCACCTAATAGGATACTTGGTTAACCCCATTTGAAGCTTAGAGACATTAGAACATGCCAAAGCCCACTATGGAAGGACATGCCATTATGAAGTGCCCATTTGTTATCCATGGTTTGTAAGCTCTTTAATTCGATTTCCTTTAATGACTTGTTGTACTGGAAGGCTAGGGAATATATTGGATCTTATTCAGGATTTTGGATGGTCTCCATTTTGGGTTTGGTTTCCCTATACGGGGTCCTAACCCTCCAAAGGGCTACATTGGCACATGTAGGGTGTGTGTTGAGAGCCATGGGCCTCCACAACAGTAGAAAACACTCCATGGATCCCCAGATATGTTCAAAGATTGCTCGAGATTCACCTATTGGACGAGGAAGATGCGCCTCGTTCACCATGCCCAGTTGGATCCACAGTTGTACCATGCACTTGGAAGATGACCCAAGACTTGTATGTTGATGTGGCATCACTTACATCATCATCTAAGCCCTTACAGTTAGTCGACAAGCATCTTTGACGTACTTGGAGACCCATGAGGTTACTTGTGTGCCCTTACACCCATTGGAAGCATCATAGGTTTATCATTTGGAGAACAAGGACCAACCCCTTGTCCACTGCTTTTGGGAGTCCTATTCGTCATTATGACACTTATGTACTTCATCAAGCTTCTTAGAAGTCCCAACAACATGTATTATTGATTATTCGACCTCTTAAGAGGCTTATTGTTTTGTTTATGAGCTAATTTGGTGGGCTTGTCACCAAAAGTTAGTTGTTTTGCACATTATTTTTTTTAGGGGCTAATGTAGGCCTAATTATCTAAATCGAGCTCATTAGAAGTGTATAAATAGAAGTGATGAGGATTCATTTTAACGTCATCACTTGGTTTGGATTTGAATCTCTCTAGATATTTTCACTATTCCTTCTTGGTGGACGAAATTTTGGAGCATGGAATGAATTTTGATGTTTGGATTATCTCTTCTTGTCTTGGAGCTTCTTGATTGGAAATTTTTTGATGGTTGGATATATTCTCTTACATGTAAGTACAAAATTTAATGCTATTCTTTCTTTACTTTGTCACATGCATTGATAATGAGATTTTCGCTATACTAGGGGTAATTGTTGCATGCATTATTGCGAAATTGTGGAATTATTGTTTCTAGATAGCATCTCTCTATGAATGGGCCATGTATGTTGAACTAATTTTCCTAGGGATAATTCTATGGTTGAATTCATCTTGATAAGACATTTCATCTTACCCTGATCGGGGTGGAGAAAAGGACCAGGCGTAGAGTAATGATGGAGGGCAGAGAATGTCAGCACAAACCTCACTCTTGGGCAATCATTTTAAAGGATGCAAGGAGAGATTACAGGGAAGAGAGGACCGCGAGACAAGGCACCAAGTTAATTATGGCAATAAGAGGGAAGGGAAACGACGGCGAACTGTTGATGGCAGGCAGACGAGGTGGCAATAGAGCAAAGGGAGTAGATGAATACATCGATGCTAATAAATTCAGGACATGCAAGGTGGCGAAGGTGGTTGAGACCTGGTGTAAAATTCGTGGATCCTGTTTCCAAAAAGAGCAAGCGACTATGGCGGAGGGAGGTAGGAAGGTAAGAGTCGACAGTGAAGAGGCTGGCAGAAGGATGAGGAAACCGGGTAAGCAGAGGACTCAGGAGGCCGACAGCATTCAGGGAATGGATAATTATCAGAGGGTTAAAGAGAGCGAGGAAAGGATTAGGAGGAAGGAACAACAGGGGATGGAGGATGAAGGAATAAACAGAGAAGGTGAGATGAGGAAAGGGCAGGATGAATGCAAGGGGAGAGGGAGGTTCGAGGTCGGCCAAGGAAGCCTGAGTAATACCCGTGAAAGCCATCCTAGAAGAGGCAAGGGCAGAGGTAGCAGGGGACGAGGAAGAACCAGGCAAGCTGTGAGCAAAGACAATGAAACGCAGTCCCCCAATCAGCAGAAAAGAGGGCGTCGAACTATGAATCAAATGGCCAGAGATGCTGAGCGCGTGTACAACAACGAAGCCAATGTGGAGATAAGAAGAATTATAGAGAATTTGGAAAAGAACATCCTGGAGGAGGCCTCTTCCCCTGAGATGGAAGATTGGTGCTCTCTTATGCCGGACCCAGGTAACAGCAGGGGTCGCCTCTCCCAGTATAAACAGGTTTTGCATATGTACTGGGTGTTGAAGTGTCTGTTAGCCAAAGCAATGGAACAAATTGCGGAAGAAATGACGGAGATTGCGCAAGGGTACCCGAGCCTGAAAGAGGAAATGAAGAGTCTGCATTCCGCGCTTCTAAAACAGGATAGACAACTTGAAGACATCAAAAGTATTCTGAAGCTGATAACCAAGGCGCACCACGAGGAAGAGGTGAAAATGGAGATCATGGATGATTGATACGCTTTGTTGTGTTTTCAATTTTAAATGTTAGGACCATTAGAATTAGTTTCAGCACAGTTTGTGGAATGTAACAGTGGTTAAGGATATAACTCTAGTTTGCTGGTAGTTTGTTGGTTAAGTTTTAAACTGGTTAGTGCACGTTCTCGGCCTTTAAGGTGTCAAACTCTAACTTTTGGAGGTCCTCCTACCCGGTTTCCCTTTGGGGCGGATGGAGGATTCCTGTGTATGTACATAGTTATGTTGGCTGTTGTTAATAGAAAAGGACCTGCCATAGATTGCAAAAAAAAAGATAAGGCATTTCATCTTGCAAAACAAAGTATAAATCTTTAGGGTCACTCTTGTTTGCCCTAATGCTAAGAGAAGTAGTCCTTGAAGCGTCCTTGACCTAGAAACGAAGTCCTTTCTCATTATTCTTCTTGACTCCAGTCTCCCCAAAGGATTAGACACTGGTCTACCTTAAGGTGATCATTTTAAGAACCAATTTTATTCACCTTTATTTATTTTAGATCTAGCCACATTAGGCCTCCTAGGACATCACTTTTCCGAAAAACCACCCATAAAAAAACTTCGATCTCTTGGCCTCTTCTACTTTGGTGTGTCTCCTAGGTCCCCTCCAAATTTGAGGAGATTCCAACCGTGGGATTGTGAGATATCCTAAGCCCTAGCCTTGAGACCGATTTTTGCTCTAGGTTTCCTTAGGCTAGTACCTCATAGGGATCATTTTAGCACCTCTAAGTGAAATCTTTTCTTTGATCCCGTTCTTATCCCTGTTTAGGTCAAGCTCATCATTGGTTTCTAGACTCCCTCCTCTTGACCTAACTTGGGTCCACTTGGTCCTTTATGGTCCCATATCTTATCAAAGTCAACTCTTCAAAAGCCACTTGGGAAACCAAGTTCCAAAAGGATTTTAGTGTTTAGGAGGTTTCTTTACAAGTCACATTCCCTAAGCCAAGCCCTCAAATCCCTATTCCCCAATCCTAAAGAACCTTGCACCTTGCTTAAGAAGCAAGCAAGTCCCATTCTTGAGTCTCTCCTAGGAAAGGGTCATTGATATTACTTCACATCCATCTTAGTTGATCTATCCTTCATAAATCATTCTCTATATATTAGGTCTTTTTCCATCAGTGAAATTCCGTAAAGAGTAGGAAGCTTTAGCTATGGTGACACTGGGCTTTAGCTTCATTGTTGCTCTTGACCTAGCAAGTGCCCTCTAGGACCCTCTGCGAGTTTGAGCAGTAACAGGTCCTTGAAATGTTTGATTCTCTTTTTAATTAATTGAATACATGCCAATTAATGTTGTTTTTTGTTAGTTAATGGAATTTTATGTCAGTCAGTTGCAATTTCTGTTTGCTAGTGAAAAAGTTTCATTATCTCACGTGAGAAAGAAATAAAGCAAAACTGGTAGTTTTTGTTATAAAAATGCTCTTATAAATTAGAGTAGGGATGTCTAGGTTAATTCTTGTATGCGACTCTATGAGATATCTCTTGGTGGCCAACTCAATCACATAACACAAGGATATAGGACACGTAAATACAAGCATTCGAATTTAGACACGGTGAACCTAGAAACATGACACAGGGGGACGCGTGAATCATGATGATATCTATTTAGTCATTTAGTAATTTAGTATTTACAATTTTACAAGTTTAGAACTAGTTAGTTTATTAATTTACTACATCAATGATGTTCACAGTTCAATGCTAATTGTTCATGTTATTAACAATTGTTCAAGCACATAAGAAACTAGAAATTTAGAAATATCACGATTGATAAAATAAAACTAGAAATTTGGAAGTAGAACTTAGATATTAAAGCCATAAATTGCATATTAAGTCATCAAAATCAAAGTGTATTACATAGATATCGAGGGAATACCACTGGAAAATACAAAATAGAGTAGATACAAAATAGATAGGAATATCATAGCTCGTCAGTGGTACTAGTCATGATTCACTAGTCAATAGTCCAGGTCCTCCATGTCATAATTGTTAGAAAATCGGAAAGGCAAAAATGTTTTCTTATCTTGATAATTACTTTTGATTTTTGTAATTTTATTAACTTCTTTTATGTCTTCTTTTGTCTTCTTATCATCAAGCAACTACCAAAATATAAATGCATGAAGATCAAAATAACAAGGACACAAGATGTAGGATTTCAGTTAGGGAAAAACCCCTCTTCTAGGGGAAAACCAAAAAATTATTTTCTCTTCTTTTAGAACCAAATCAAATGAGACAACCAAGATCCTTTTACCAAGACAAAGACCTCCTCAAATCCACCAACTCAACCTCTCAAGATAGTCCTTCCAAGATGACAAAGATCAACTTTTAGTCAACAAGAGTCAACCTTCTTCAATATTGCATCAATCACAGGTTTCGGCTTCGTGCATCAATATTTTGGCCTCTACTACAGACCTACAAATTCGGCCCCTTCTGCAACCCAAAATCTTGCACATGTGAGCCAAAGACAAGAGAAAATGGTCTTCTATACTTCAGAATGGTTCTTCCTTTCGTCACTAAGGTTTTATTCTTCATGTCCAAGTCTTCTTTCTTGCCTTCACACTTCCTTCAATTGCAGATCAAACTCTTGAGGATTAGATGTCCCAAAAGGTCGAATTGCACTTCTATATATAGTCTTTTTGTGTCGTCGAATTGCACTTCTATATATAGTCTTTCTGTGTGGTCGAATTCCCTTTATGAGGTTGACTTGTCTTCTTCTAAGGCCTACTTGGTGGAGGTATTTAAGACCAAATTACATAAAATAAATTTTCTTTATTTGTCATAATAAGTCCAAGGAGGGTCTCGGATAAGATGACATGGACAATGACTCATGAAACAAACCCTAGAAGCACTCAATGGATGCTTTGAATTAGAGACAAAATAAATGAAGCGTGAAACCCATGCTTATAAATAATTTTCTTTTACAATAATTTTTCTTTTTCTTTTCTTTTGACAAATACATAAGAATTACAATCAGTTACGAAGACCAATACTAGTTACATTTCTCAACACTCCCTCTTAACAAGGGAGGTATTCATAATTGTTCAATTGGTACAAGGTTGACCTCAATTTGAAATGTTCCAAGAAGAGTATGACAACATACACAATGCTAGGGATACCAAAACTGCCAAGGTATCCTCACAATAGGGACTAAAGTGTCATCAAGGAAACTTGCCACTATGTGAAAATTTCAACTCTCTACAGCTGAAATTCTATTGCAGCAACTGGAAATTATATTTCTAATTGTTAATTAATTTAACAACTTATCTGCTACGACAAATACCAAATAATTCACACTGCAACTTTCACAATTAAAACTGCAGAAGAAAATAACGGTGGAAATTGAGAAATATGCTAGCACACACATCAAAATTAACATAGTTATTTTTGGACAAATGTCCCCGGAAAAACCCAACTTGGGAAAACCGGTGCAACAAATAAGGGTTTTTATTATTATGTGTTGATTTTGGGTAGCATCGGATGTGATCTAGGTCCGAAATTTTGTGGAGGGGCTAGAACACATGAAATCTCCAAGACCCAGAAATCGTTTGGAGAACTTCCACCTGGATGAAGAGTTATTAAAATAATTAATAATTTTAATGGGTTCCTAATTCTAAACTTAGGAGAATAAAAACATTAATGGGTATTAATAAGAATATGGGTGAGATACTTCTAAGTGACGAGGATCAAGTCTATTTTAATCTTATTCGTTGATTAGGGACTTAATCTCGGCCATTGATTCATCAACAAGAAAAGTATAAGAGGAGGCTTGAGGGTTAGTTGGAGATACACCGAGAGATCAGTGAGTTCGATTTTTTCTGGGGTGAGGTCTGCTGAGAAAATCGAACAAGTAATTTATTGCAGCAGAGGGGTAGGGATAGTTGTTGTGGGAGGATCTTCTCCGGGACCCCAAATACACAACAGAGAGTGGCAGAGATAATCCAGAGGAGGCAGCACAGACCAGGGAGGCTGATGCTGGGCCAGATGGGCCCATGCATTGCTTGACGCAGTGCCAGCATAGGGGAAGAGTTGCCCTCCTGCAGATGTCTGAATTTAGTCGGGGAGAAGCAGGATCAACCGAGAAGGATGACGTCAGAGCTCCACTAGGCAGAGGAGGTAGCGCAGAGCTGACGTAGTGTCTCAGAGTGCTCCACATAGGCCCACACAGCTACTGCGAAGGGGAAGCGCAGTTGTAGCTAGGGATAGTCAATCCAGTTGCTGGATCAGAGGGATTTTGTCTGGTGAAGTGAGACAATCTTACTTAGGTTTCTGCTAGCATATTTTATCTTTGTAACTGGATAGTTGAGAGGGCATCCAGAGTTTTATTCAGAACTACTTCTTAATAATAGAAAACCGTGAGAGTTGTTGCACCGGTTTTCCTGCATTGGGTTTTTCCGAGGATGTTTGTCCAAAAATAACGGTGTCCCTTGTGTGTTTGTCTCGTATCTTTTAAATTTCAGTTTATGATCTGTATGTTAGTGTAGTTTGCAATAGTGTTTTTCATCACTATTTATAAATTAAATAACTTGTTGAATGTAATAACAAGTAGGAGATGATAAACCAGTGATTGCAGTAGGATTTCTAAAGTGTAGATTCATAAATTTTCACATTGTGCAGCAGTGAGAAATTCTGGTACAATCTGGATGCAAAAAATTGGCAATCCTGTAGAGAAAATACTGGCAAAAATATCTAGAGGTAAATTACCCTCACTCTGAGGAATCCCGACACTTGATTGCCACTGAAAAGCAAGTTGTCCAACTGGGTCTGCATAGGCTCTACGTCAACTTGAAGCTGCCTGCCATACATGCTGCCCAAATCGACTGCTAATCAAGCTGTCCTGCTTGCTGCTGACTAGGAAAACACTTCTCCGACGCTCTAGAACCTCTACTCGACCTTTGGAATGGAAAAAGTGTTCCTTCCTCAGCAAATCAAACTGCCCAATGAAGCTTTTGTGTTACCTCTATGTAACTTCTTGGAGAAATGAAAATGCAATCACCGGATCTAGAAATCTTCCTTCGGCTTCACTGTCCCTACCCCTGTTTCTCTATGCTTCCTTCTCTATCTTTCCAAGGAAATCGAACTTCCAAGGAAATCGAACTCCACAAGTGTCTCAAGTGTGTTCTCCATCTACTTATCGACTTCTATAATCCTCTGTTGGACCTCCAATGACTAAGATTAAAACTTAATCAAGGGCTCATATCAATTCCCTGTCGATCCGTGTGAGTTTCTAGATGATTCACACCTTATATCAATTAATATTGATTAATTAACAAAATTTCCTAAGTTTAGACTTAAGAAATATTAAAAAATAGGCTAATAATCTAATTGAGACACTTCTAGGTGGAATTTCCAAAAATGATTTCTAGGTTATGGATAACTTTTGTGTTTGAGCCTCTCAACAAAGTTTCGAGACTAGAACACCTTCGATGCTACAAAAACTAACACTCCCTCTTAGCGAGGAAGGTGTTCTAGTGTCGTAATGCGTCAACACCTTGTCTCTGTATCGCCCTTTGTCATGCTGCTGATGTCTGGCCATTGTGAATGCGTGCCTTTTCCCACCAACCACTACGCAACTCTGATGCTTCATTAGTGCTTCTTCTGACACTGCTGCCAACTCTGCATCTGGATAGCAACTCCCTCTCATCTGTTGTTGCTGCTACTGCAACTGAGAAGCATCTGAAATACTGAATCATCTATGTTTGCTACATTTGTCTCCTGAGTCATGATTTCTATTGGCATCTCCACTATCTACTAAAGAATCTGTGTCACTTCCATCTCTGTACTGAGCCATCTGCTCTGCTGTCAACACTGCACTGCGCTCCTCAACACTTGACTGCAACTAGTCTGCCACTGTCACTCCAGAATCTGACTGCATCAACTGACATTGATCCATATTAGTATTGAATATTGTGGCTCCCATAGAAATGTAATGATCCATGAAGAGGACACCTCAAGGACCCTGCCCAAACTCTTGTAGTTTTTTATTACAGCTCCATGTCGCCACACCTCACTCCTGGAGGTATGTTTTCCATCATAGCGAAGTCTTCCTCCAACCTAGAGGACAACTTGTCTATTTTGGCTGACGTTGCCTCCTAGTCCTGCTTCTCCTGCTTGTCCTTCTTCCTGAGAGGACACTACGTACTGTAGTAACCAAGCTCACCGGATTTGAAGCACTTGACCTTTGAAAGGTCCTTTTTCAGTTCCCCTTGCCCCTGATTAGGGCCCTTAGATGCTAAGCCCTGCTGTGGCCATCTCTAATTTGTCGAAAACACCCTCTTTCCCTCTGCTTGGTTGTTGGTTCTGCTATTCACACTCCCTTCTGGAGTGAGGAAATTTGCTCTCAGCTATTGCCAATTTGCAATTGGAAAATTAGGTTACTAAAACTCGAAACCCCCTCAGAGAAATTTTGCCTTTGTTTGTGCTCTTTCTCATTCCACTCAACACAGATTCTGCTCTAGCAAACTGTTGCAAAACTGTATATGTCTAACCAAAGAATCTTCTCAGCGAAAATCTGAGTTGTTGTTGCTCCCTCTACCTACTGGAATTGTTCAAACTAGAAAGTCGAATTTTTTTGCCACTCTGCACTGAAAAATCAAACTTCCCCTAAGAAACTCAGCTTGCCTAGCTAGGCATTGCGCAACACCATAAAATTTCAACCTATTGCTCCCTCTGAACAGTGAAATTTTCTTCTTCCGCTTCTAAGCTTCCCCGCTGATCAATCACGCTTTGATACCAAGTGAAAATTTCAACTCTCTACAGTTGAAATTCTATTGCAGCAACTGGAAATTATTTTTCTAATTGTTAACTAATTTAACAATTTATCTGCTATTGCAATACCAAATAATTCACTCTGCAACCTTCACAATTAAAATTGCAGAAGAAAATAACGTTGGGAACTAAGAAATATGCTAGCACACACACATCAAAATTATCATAGTTATTTTTGGACAAATGTCCCCAGAAAACCCAACTTAGGAAAACCGGTGCAGCCACTGAGGGTTTTTATTATTATGCAGCAGCGAGAAATTCTGAGCACAATCTGGATGCCGAAAACTGGTAATCCTGCAGAGAAAATACTGGCAAAAATATCTAGAGGGAAATTTTCCTCACTCTGAGCAATCCCGACACTTGACTGCTACATAAAAGCAAGCCGTCCAATTGGGTTTGCGCAAGCTCTGCATCAACTTGAAGTTGCCTGCCACACGTGTTGCCTGAATCTACTGCCTCTGGAATTGAAAGCGTCCTCTTTCCTTAGCAAATTGAACTTCCCAATGAAGCTTCTGCGTTGCCTCTACGCAACTTCCTGGAGAAATTTCGACCTCTCTACAAATGCTCTCACCGGATCTAGAAATCTTCCTCCAGCCTCATTGTCTCCGCCCCTCTCTGTCTTTGCTTCCTTTTTTGGCTTTCCGACAACTACTGTTGCTCTCTAGAAATCGAATTGTTAAGGAAATCGAACACCACTAGTGTCTCAAGTGTGTTCTCCATCTACCCATTGACTTCTTATAATCCTTTGTTGGACCTCCAATGACCAAGATTAAAACTTAATCAAGGGCCCATATTAATTCCCTATCGATCCGTGTGAGTTTCTAGATGATTTGCATCTTATCTCAATTAATATTGATTAATTAACTAGATTTCCTAAGTTTAGACTTAGGAAATATTAAAAAATAGGCTAATAATCTAATTGAGACACTTCTAGGTGGAATTTCCAGAAATGATTTCTGGGTTATGGAGAACTCCTATGTTTTAGCCTCTCCATAAAGTTTCCAGACTGGAACACCTTTGATGCTACAAAAATTAACATGCTATAAATATCATCAGGCTACAAGCCTGATATCAATCAAATTGGATATAGAATCTAGATACTATCTAGGCCTCCATGCCAAGACGCCAACCCTCACAAGGATCTAGGTATCATCAAGGTTGAACACTAAAACGGAGCTCCATAAGACCAAGATACCCTCCCACACCGGGATCTAGACATCATCAAGGCCAAAATATAATTGAGATCTCAACACTAACTAGGCCAAGATTTCCTCCCAAGTACCATCATACGTGTAGCTTATGGTACTCATCTCTCCCTCTCAACCAAATCAGAGATATCCACCAATCCAAGCATGCTTCTAAAATATCCAAACTTCTGAGCGAGAGATCAACACATCAACTACTTGTTCATCCATCCGAACATACTGTAGCCTCATGACCCCAATCACTTCCAATACATTGGTTCTTATTATCGATATGCTAGCACAATCTATGAGGTCCTCAACCATTCTAATATTGCTTAGTTCATCATAATATTCAAACATACCTTGACAGAAACTTCCTTTCCAATATTCTCAAGCAACACCAAACTCAGCGTCGACACTTCTCAAAACAACCAAGTCTTGTCCATGACCTCATCAAACATGAATAATCTTTAGTAGTGCTTCATCCATTCTCTGATTCTTTTCCTTATCGATATTTTCCAAGATCATGTTTTCTTTCTTATCTATGGTGGATTTGCACTTTTGTTCATCCAAGCTCCCTCTCAACTTAGGGAGATCAACAACTTTCTTCTTCCAGCTACATAGGCTTTTTCTTTTGCATCATCATATCTTTGGATAACTTCAACCTTCCAAAACTTCATTTCTTCATCTGGAAACAAGGTCATGTTTTAATCATTAATGTAAACTTCAAAATCATTAGGGTTCTTGCAACTCCCTCTTTCCATTATGCTCATCATCATCATAAGGTCATTATCAAGTATGAGGTAGGCATACCTCTTTACAACTTCTTACAAACTATGTGCCTACAACTCTCAACAATGGGCACAAAAATATATATGTATGTACAAGAGCATGAAATTAACTTTATCAATAACATGTTATCAGAATGAGAGCATCTAGGGTTATCAAAACTTCAAACAAGAAATAAACCTAAGATTTTCAAAAACTAAACATTGTCAGGGTTTCAATTGTACGGAAGCATTTACACCAAAGGTTACACTTTTATGCCCTAGACTCTTAAAGAAACCTTTGCTAGGGTTTTGTCACAAACCTTAGATATTATTATTAAAAGTTAGATATCCAACAATTAAATCATGTTAGGGTTTCAACCATAACGAAAGCATCTAGGGTTTCTCTTTTAATTCCTATAATTTTATTTCAACTTTTACTAGGGTTTTTATCATAAACCCTAGATAATATCATCAAGCCCTAAAAAGCGAGGGTTTTAACATATGCCCTAACAAACCCTAAAAATTAGAAGACTAGGGTTTCACAAAAAATGAGCAAATAGCAAAATATAGTTATTACAAGGGTTTATTTAATTTGAACACCTTAACAAAAGAATCTTTATGGTTCTATAGCAAAACCCTAGACTTGAGAGAGTTATAAAGCAAATATTGAAAACAAAATGATCGTACCTTATTTTATGATAAGGATTTGCTACAAATCTTATGATTTTAAACATATCTTGAGTTGCTCTCTTTACAAACCTTGAAGGGCTTAACAAAGCTTCTCAAGTCTTCCTTTTGTAGGCTCCCTCTGAATCTAACCACAATCCTTTCTTCTTTAGAATATACCTGCTATCCTTTTTCCAAAGAAAACAAAAGGAGAGGATTATAATCGAGCATAAAAAATAAAGCTAAATATGCATAGACGGGATCAACAAAATATTGAAAGAAATAAAGGAAACTTATATTTTGTGGAAACTCTCTCTTGATCTAGCACCAATCTAGCTTTGTGAGGGATTTCTTCAACTGATCAAAACAACTCAATAAATTTCTAAAAAAACATATTACATCTATAAACCCTAAAAATAAAAAATAAATATTTATCCTAGAGTCAAACATAAGAGAAACTTTACAAGACCTAAAAAAATAACCTATACTATAAGCAAAGGATATACAATGGATAATATCCCTGAAAGCTTAATAGAATAAGTCTTTGACTTTAGAATCCTCAGTTTTGTTCTTCTTTGGTGGAGCTTCATCAACTGCAATTGTAGCTTGGTCTCTTTCTCTCTTCTTGTTCTTCTGATTTTTAGGACATTGGTTCTTGTAGTTTCCCATCTTGTAGCAATGATAGCATTCTATTTTAGAGAGGTCAATTTTCCCATGATAATTCTTCTTTGGCCCTTTGAATTTCTTACTTCCTCCTTTCTTTTTGAAATGAGCAGATTAGGCATTTGAGGTATTTTCTTGATATTCTTGCTTATCTCCTATCAAGGAAAGACAAGCTTCTTCTTGAATATAGGCAGACCACATTTCTTGGAAGGAGGGAGAATTTTTCCAACTACTAATTTTAGTTGCAAAGGCATTCAGAGACATTGGTAGTCCTAGAAGGGAAACAATCACAAATTCCTTATCTGGGATAATTTCATCAACAACTTGTAGTTCATCTCTTATATGGTTAATTATTACAAAGTACGAAGACATTGTATCATCTTTGGTCATTTTGACAATTCGAAGTTCATTATTTAGACTTGCCACTTGTCCAATATTCTTGATTGTAAATAACTTGGATAGAGCATCGTACATTTTCTTTGAAGTATCTAGAGTGGATATGTAGGGAACCAAGTTGTCTTTAACTCCATCCACAATTAGGTTCATGGATATAATGCTATTTTCTTTGTCCTTCTCCTTTCCAGCATCATCTGTAGGTTCTTTGACTTTTCCTTGTACTAATTCAAATACTTTATTCCTTGCAAGGATGAGGTCCATCCTTTTCTTCCATGCTCTAAAGTTAGAGGCTCCTTGAAGTTTGTTCTTAGATTTCATTGATGATGCCATAGGTATACTTGTAAATGTCACCCTTATTGGATATCTTTGAAGCCTTCAAAAGGGTATCTTCTTCTAGTAGACAAAGACTAGTATATGATCTTCCCAAGACTTCCTTCCTTCTTGTAGATGAAATCCTTCCTTCACTTCAAAGGTTCAAAAATTAAGAGTTCTCTTCTCCTTATGATCTACCTTGGAAAATTTTCTTGAATCCTTTCTTAAGATGATGAGAGCTATTGATCTTCAAGTTGCCTTTTTCTTCTTCTACTTCACCTTAGCTCCAATACCATGTTAGAAAATTGGAAAGGCAAATAGATTTTCTTATCTTGATAATTACTTGTGATTTCTTTGCAATCTTATTAACTTCTTTTATGTCCTATTTTATCTTCTTATCATAAAGCAACTACCAAAACATAAATGCATGAAGATCAAAATAACGAGACAGAATGTAGGCTCTCAGCCAGGGCAAAACTCCTCTTCTAAAGGAAAGCCCAAAAATTCTCTGCTCTTCCTCTAGAACCAAATCAAATGAGACAAACAACCCCCTTTTACCAAGACAAAGACCTCCTCCAATCCACCAAGTCAGATTCTCAAGATAGTCCTTCCAAGAGTCAACAAAGATCAAAGATCAACACAAAGATTAACTTCTAGTCAACAAGAGTCAACCTTCTTTAATGCTACATCAACCATAGATTTCGGCCTCTACTGCAGACTTGCAATTTCAGCCCCTTCCTGCAACCCATAATCTCACATGTGCGAGCTAGAAACAAGAGAAAATGGTCTTCTATACTTCGCTAGGGTTCTTCCTTTCTTCACTAGGGTTTTCTTCTTCTTTTCCAAGTCTTCTTTCTTGCCTTCACACTTCCTTCAATTGCAGATTGACCTCTTGAGGATTAGATGCCACAATAGGTCGAATTGCACTTCTATATATAGTCTTTCTGTGTGGTCGAATTCACTTTATGAGGCCTATTGCCGCACAAAGTGTCTAGGCACCGCAACAACGCTCAGAGTAAGGGTTGTCACTTTTAAATCATTACTCACTCTATTTAGATTTTCTCCTAGGCAAGTCAAGGGGGGTAGACCCTAAGGTAAATGGATGAGAAAGCTTGTGAAACACAGGTTCTAGGAGATTTTAATGATGAACAACTTGATGAATTTAAAGCAAGTCTCAGTCAATTACGATAGATGGATTAAGATAAAACACAATTACAAGATATAAATGATTACAGACCAATGCCTTATATATTAGATTAACCATGGACCAAGTAATAATAAATCATCTAGAGAAAACTTACAGATGTGGCAAAGCGACGATCATGAACAATTAGAAGTAAAATGCCCAAAATTTTAACATGCAAGAGATTCAAGATTTAAAATGATTTTCGTTAACTGCCCAGATCTAGATTTAATCAACCTTCTCCTATAGCCAATATAAATTTTAAAACACTAGTCACACTTTGACCATAGAAAAATCATGAAAATGCATTTAATCACTACATAACACCAAGGAACTTCAAAATTAGCGCTTCAATTATTCCTTAGGCAAAATATAAAGAAGTAAAACAAATTAACGGGTTAATAAATCGAATTTTTAATGGGTCATAGGCCATGTTTAAAATCTTTAATGTTAAAAGTGCAACTCCTTTAATTTATTTTAACTCCTTAGTCACAAAATTTAAAATTTTTAGAATTTTTTAACGTTATAATGTTTTAAAGATTTTTTAGGATTTTTTTTTTTTAAATGTTATGATTTTTTTAATGTTATGATTTTTTGATTTTTAGAATTTTAATAATAAAAAAAATTCAAATGTCAAAGAATTTTTTAGGATTTGAAACTTTTAATCAAAATAAAAATGATAAATGAAATCAAAATAAAACTGGAAAACAAAACCGAATTTTTTAAACTTTTAACGAACTTAACTTAAGTTTTATTTATATGAAATTGAAAAAATAAAAATAAAATAAAAAGATATAACTAAACCTAAACCCTAAACTAATATACAAACCAAAAGAACTAAAAAGAATAGACTACTCGCATACATAAATTTCAAGAACTTTGTGTTGTTGTGAATGCAGGCAAGTTTTGACGACAGTGGATGGAAGTACTCATGATGGCAGCGAGGATGTGCGGCTTGTATACGCAGTGAGGAGGGAGAGCTGGACGGACTTGTTAGATGGCTGTATATGTAGGTCGAAGGAGCGATGGAGTTGTGAGGACGGAGGGAGTTGCGTAGACAAGCAGTAGACAAAGCCGTGGGAAGGAACAAGCAGGTTAGGGAGAGGGTTTGCTTGACGAGGAAGCAACGTTGAGGAGTTCAAGCAATGAGCGAGGGCTAGCGGATGATGAAGGCAACAATAAGCAGAAGGGTGAGTTGAAAAGGAAAGAAGGATGGTAGCGATGGAGCAGCTGAAAGAGCTCGAGTGAGGAGGGAAAGCACTGTGTGAAGGAGAACAGGTCTGCGTGAGGGTGAATGAAGGACTCGTCTTGCATGGAGAATGGCAGCAACAAATTTGATGCCAGAGGATGAGAAAATACAGGGTTTGGTGGCAGCGATGGAGGGAAGCAAGGGTCCTATAAAATGTTTTTGAAATTTTACAACGAGATGAAACCCAACCAGCAAAACGATAAACTTAGACAGATGGTACCCAGAAAACCCCAGAAATTTCCATAAAACCTTGATAAAAATGTTGTAATTTTCCAGATTTAAAAAATAAAAAAAAATTTAAACCCCTGGACTGCGAAAAATATTCTTGCAAAAGGATGTTGATGTGTTAGGATATTCCGACACATAGGAAATAGTTAAGTATAACTTGGTCTAGTGTAGAGTTAGGTAAAGTGTGTTTTTTTACTATGTATTTTTGTAACTTACAATCCGACGGTCATGATATGTGATCTGATGGCTCATTCTCTCCTTGGTATTACCGACACTTGATCCCTGGCTTAACACTCGATTGGTCCATGATCTCTATTTAAAGAGCATGGAGGGTCATTTGTAGGGTAACCGTTCATGAGAGAAGCTTATTTAAATTTTCATTCTTTTATTAATAAATTACCTGAAGTGGTCGCGTTGGCTCAGGTTGTGGACTGTTTCCCTCTTTGAGGGTTTTAACCACGTCAAAAATACTGGTGTACTGATCTGTGATCTGTTTGTGAGTGGCGTCCTCTGGTGTTTTGTCTGAGGAATTTACCTGTAAATTCCTACATGGTATCAGAGCTATTTAAGGGTCGCATCTGTTGGTGATCCAAATTTGAAGCCGGTAGAACTGCATCTGACTGTCGTTTCCTAGGTCTACTGTTTCTTATTGCTTTCAGACTGAGAGGACTGCTTTATTGTGTTAGGAGCATCTGTTCTAGTGAGGAACCCCTTTCGTTTCATGCGAAAAAGTTTCTGATAGCCCTAGATACGTCATTTTTAAGATCTAGAGGTATACAGTGTTTATTTGCAGTTTTTAGCTATTTTCTCTCTATTTATTTCGGTTTATTTATCTCTTTGTTTTTTATTACCAGATCTACACCTTTCATTTCTGCGTATGCTCTTTGCCTAGCGACTCTGTGCAATCTGGCAAATCAGAAACAGAAAGGAACGATTTTTCTCACGCGTATGCTCTTTTCCGCCGCGCCTTAGTGTGATCTCGAAAAATCAAGAACATTGAGGAAAATTTTTAGTTTCTAGGTAAAGCTAACTTTAAACCATAAGGTTTGTTTTTTTTTTCTATGTCCCTGTTGGGTTTTGTGGTTTTTGTTTTGTAGGCAAAAAAAGAGCTTTCTCAAGTAAGCATGCACTCCAAAGCTTCAGTGACTAAAAAAAAAAAAAAACCCCCTTCCTCTTTTCCAAAAAATTACTAAACCTTTTAAACTAGCTTCACTTGGTCCAAAGTTACTTTATGAGAATAAAGGTCTTGGGTTCAAGTTTTTCTTTTTGTTGAGTTACTTTTTCATAAAGCACATGTAGCTTATGTTTTAAAGTTACTTTATGTAAAAGTGTTATCCCCTGTTATAAAAAGTGAGTCACTTTAATTCAAAAGTCTCTTTATTTTTTATGTAAGTTATAATTTAGTGGGTAGCTCATAAAGTACCATTGTAAAAGTGACTTTCACTTACTTATAAAAGTGAGTCACAAATGTTTTTTTTCAAAGTAAGCTAATTAGATTTATGTTTGGAGGGGGGGGGGGATTTTTTTTTTAAATATAACATTAT